>JANRMT010062811.1:0-69117 GCA_026402145.1 Polypterus bichir lapradei | reverse complement strand
TATATATATATATATGTATATATATATATATATATATGTATATGTATATATATATATACACACAGAGAGAGAATGAATCTAAGTACTTGTTTCTGAAGAAGAGCCCTCCTTACTGCTCTATTTCGTTAAGAATTTTTCTCCCACTCTTTGCTTGCCTTGTTAACATCATTTCAGCATCTGTCCCTTTCAACATCTGTGCATGCGCCTGATATTACTGTAGAAGTTGGACATTTCAGATTATTTTTTATATAACTGAAAAAAATGTGTTGGAAGATAGCTTGGGGCAGAGAAAACCAGACGGAACTAGATAAGTTGCTAGGGATAGGGTGACCTAAGAGTTTTGCATGTTGCCACCGTGGCCTTCACTTGTAAAGGTAATGATATGTACTCTGCTCAAAAAAAATTTTAAGGAAATATCACAGTGCAACACCAATTCAATGAAGGTTCAGAGATATCAATCTGGCCAGTTAGGAAGCATAAGCGATTGTGAATCAACTTCACCTGCTTTGGTGCAGATGAAAGTGAAAAAAGGGGCACTGGAGAGGCAAAAGCAAGACAACCCCTCAAAAAGGGAATAGTGGCCACAGACAGTTGCTCTCCTCATATCCTTCCTGACTGATTCTTCTCTAGTTTTGTGCTTTGCTAGTGTCCTTGTCACTACTGGTAGCATAAGGCAATGCAGCCGATTCAGGTTCCACGGGTAGCCCAGCTCCTCCAGGATGGCACATCCATACATGCCGTTGCAAGGTTTACTGTGTCTCCAGGAAATGGGCCATTACACAAGGAGAGCTGAACGGAACCGTATAAGGGCATCAACCCAGCAGCAGGACTGGTATCTGTTGTTTTGTGTGAGGAGGAACAGGAGAGGAGGGGCAGTGTGAGTGCCAGACCTCCAGCTGGCTACTTTTATGCATGTTTCTGACCAAACTGTCAGGGACAAACTCCATGAGGATGGCACAAGGACCTGACGTCCTCTAGTGGGACAACCCATCACCCTGCAGCTCGACTGGCATTTGCCAGAGAATACCACACTTGGTAGCTCCACCATTGGTGACCCGTTCAATTCACAAATGAGAGCAGATTCACACTAAGGACATGTATAAAGAGTCTGGAGACACCGTCCTGAACATTATACAGCCTGCAACATCATCCAGCATGACTGGTTTGGCAGTAGGCAAGCGATGGCCTGGGAAGGCATATCCTTGGAGGATCATGCAGACCTCCATGTGCTAGGCAATGGTACCCTGTCTGCTGTTAGGTCCCAGGATGAAATCCTCAGATCCTTTGCCAGTCCTTATGCTGGCGCTGCGAGCCTTGGGTTCCTTCTGGTGAAGGACAGTGCCCGGTCTTATGTGGCCCACACAAATCCCCAGACCTATTTTCAATTGAGTATGTTTTGGCTCATTGTCCATCCGTACTGTGAAGCATAATCCTCAGTTTTGCAGTATTTGTCCATATCTGTGCAGATAGTACCATGTACACTTCAGAATTCATCCTGGTACTCCTGCCAGCAGTCATATCATCAATAAACACTATTGACCCACTTCCATTGGCAGTCACACTTGCCCTTGCCATAACACTGCCTCCACCATGTTTCACAGATGATGCGGTATTCATCAGATCATCAGCATGTTTTTCTCTTCTCCTTTCTCTTCTCTTTGCAACAATCTGGTACATATTGATTTTAGTTTCCTTTGTCCAAGAAAACTGGACAGGCTTCTAAAAAATGTTTTGACTTTCTAAAAAAGTCAAATTTGTCCTTCCTGTGCTTGAAATTTACAAGTGGTTTTCACCTTTAGGTAAACCCCTCTGTCTTTACTTTCATGAAGTCTTCTCTTGGTTGTAGACTTTGATAGGCCCACCTCCCAGAAGTGGGCTTAGATTGGCTAAATGTTGTGAAGGGGTTCTTATTCCCAAAGGAAAGAATTCAGCAATCATCCAGCACAGTTGTCTTCAGTGGTTGTCCAGACCTTCAGGAGTTGCTGAGTTCATCAGTGTGTTCCTTCTTTTTAAGAATCTACCAAATGGTTGATTTGATCACTCCTGGGGCCTCATGCATAAAGCCGTGCATAGAGATTTTACACTATAACGTGGTGTACGGACAAAAGCGGAAATGTTCATACGCACAATAAAATCCAGATGCATCTGTGCATTTGCCAGCTTCCATGTTCTTCGCTACATAAATCCCAGTCAGCGTGAAAAGTAACGCACGTGCACGTGCCTACTGCCAATCCCAAACTCCTCCCAGAATTACGCCTCTTTGAATATGCAAATCAATTTAAATAGCCCTTAAGCTCAGCGTTCTGTGAAAAGGCAATGGCAAAAGCACAGGGGTAAATAGAAGAATTTCACCGAATACCAAGTGGAGGCAAAGAAAAACTTACTATTTGTTGGTTTAAGCAGTGGTATAAACAACAAAAGGAAGTTCATCGAATGACATAGAGTGTCGGAGAAACTCGAAAGCTCAAGTTCACAAAGTCGCACAGTGCCCGAAATAAAAAAAGAAGTTGTTAGATATCAAAGTTCTATCATGAAAAGGCAAGTCGTAGCCTGCCGTCTGAGTGTCATATGAAAGCTTATTAGGGTACAGAGAAAAAAAAGGCACACAGTGGGGGGAAAAAGCACGAAATGTCAACTTTAATCTCGAAATTTCCACTATAATCACATAGTTTATTTTGTCATTAAAGTAGAACATCATAAACTTCATCTTAAAATCATTTAATTTACTAGTTTCTCAAATCCCATCGTAACTAAAGTAGCACGTTAAATGCTTTGTTTTATATTTGATCTTCTATGTACTCTATATGTGTGAATCACTACATGCTTCTGAAACTGGCTTTCTCTTCCTCTGACAGGACACAGAATCCATTACATTCGTGATATTACAGCTCTCTGAATAATTAAATTACTGAGATGTATATCATTTTAATGATTATAGGGTTTAAAGCATGTTATTAAACATGGTAACACGGTGGCGCAGTGGTTGTTCATGCCTCACACAAGATGCTTGCTACGCTGTGCCCGACCTTCGATGAAATACTTCATTGTAGCAGTACTGTCTCTTTCAAACGTAGTAACCTCCAATTCCTGTCCTTACTTTTCTTTCTCCAAATACCCAATCGCCACACAATCAGTCAGCTCTGTAATAGACGTTAAGCCATCTTTAAGCTTAGAACGTCGATTCTTCAAAACTTTTAAGGAACATTGAAATATCTTCATAGTACATATTTAATTATTCTATCCTTCCAGTGTCGCGCCAGTCCCAGCAAGAATACAGCACGAGGCAGGAACAATCCGTGAAGCGACAGTGTCCTTGCATGTTTATTTATTAACAATATAGATTATTTAAATTAAGGAAAATTTGTATCTGTATAATATAATAAACATATTTTGCTGCATTTCATCTTAAAAATGACATCGTCATCATACTGTATGTAAATATGCGCTTTATAAAATGGCTCAGGTTGTGCAATATTATAACTGTATCGCAAGTTTACAGTGAGGTAATTGTACTTATAAGTACAAACAGTTCTACAAGGAGCACTTGATGGACTGATTGAGTGCATTTAGAGTTCTTGGGATGAAACTGTTTCTGAACCGCGAGGTCCATACAGGAAAGGCTCTGAAACGTTTGCCGTGTGAGAGAAGTTCAAATAGACAGCATAGCTGAGGCAGCGTGTGCTTGATGCTGTATACCGATAATTCTCAATCAATCAGATGCATTAAACTAATAAACAATATGCTGTTAATTTCAGTGCATTTATAAAGCTGCATCAGGGATGTGGATCTAAAAAAGAAAGGGTAACCACACTGGAACAGTGGCACTGCTTTGATGCTGTATGCCGCCAGTTTGCAAAACCGAGTGAAGAACTTGCATACGCCAGGGTTTGAGCTACCGTGGAAATGTGCATGGCTTTATGCCAAGTTTAGGTTTTATACTTTGCGATTTTAACGTGGAAACGTTTGTACACAACATTTTTTTTGCGTACGCACCATTTATACATGAGGCCCCTGGTGTTTCTGCTATCTCTCTAAAGGGATTGTTTTGTTTTCTCAGCCTAATGATGGCCTGGTTTTACTTGCATGGACAGCTCTATGGACCTCATATTGTGAGTTCACAGCGACAGCTTCCAAATGCAAATTCCACACTTGGAATCAATTCCAGACCTTTTACCTGCTTTATGGTCAATGATATAATGAGGGACCTGCTCCCACTTGACTATGGGACAGCTTGTCAGTCAATTGATCCAAATACTATTGAGCTCCTGAAAAAGAGGAGGGTATGCGGACAAACAGCTGGCATTCCTGAATGGCTCATATGAATACTTTTGGTAAACCCCTTGAAGTAAAGCTGAAACTCTACACTTCAGTCACAAAAACAATTGATTTATTTCAAATCCAGTGTAGTGACATAGAGCCAAAATTATGAAATTGTGTCACTGTCCAAATACTTATGGAGCTGACTGTATAAAAACCTAGAAGTAGTAATAATAATACATTTTATTCATATAGCGCCTTTCCCATGCTCAAGGCGCTTCACAGAGTCTTAAAAAAAAACAAAAGCAGGGTATATGCAACATTGGATACAAATGTTTTCCTGAATAGAACAATAACACAGATAACAAAGCATTAAATAGAATAAAGGACAATAAACCAGAGTAAAATACTAAATTCAATACTAAAAGAAAACCTAACAAATAACCTCATTTGTGATAAAACAGACACACAAATTATCCTGAGCACCTGCACAAAGAGGTGAACTGAAAGAAAGGGCAGAATGTTAAGTTAAAAGCCTTCCTAAATAGATGAGTTTTAAGTTGTTTTTTAAAAGAAAGAATGGAGTCAGCTGATCTAATTTCGGGATGTCAGAGTATCTCTGAATGAGATGATTGGTCACCTTCCAACAGAATATGACCCTAAGCACAAAGTAGAGACAACTCCGGTGTGGCTTATAGACACTTCTATGACCGTCATTGAGTGTCTCAGTGAAATCCCAAACCTGAACCAAATTGAACCTCTTTGGAGAGATCTGAAAAAAGCTGTCCGTTGATGGTCTCCATTCACCCTGACAGACCTGAAAGCATCTGCAAAGATGAATGGCAGAAAAATCCCCAAATCCAGGTGTGCAAACTTGTCGTGTCAGACCCAAAAACATTCCAGGCTGTAATTGCTGCCAAAGGAGACAAAGTACTAAGTAAAAATGTGATGTTTTAATTTTTTATTTTTAACCAATTTGGAACAATTTCTAAAATCGGTTTTCATTCTTAGAAAATGACTATTGTTTGATGGGGCAAAAAAAACATTTAAAGGCTGCAAAAATACAAATGTTTAAAAATTGAAGGGGACGTAATACTTTCTGAAAGCATTGTATAGAAAGGTATTAGTTTAATATCTATTTAAATCTATGGAAATCATTTAACTTTTTTAGTGTTCACAGTGAACTGAAGCCTATGAAAAAACTCATAATCCCGGCCCACCTTAAATCCCTTCACACCTCTACCATCAGCGTCTTTTGTTTTGTAAAAGTGTCGATCGGCACATGCAGCAAGCAGCCTGCGGTCCCATCCTCTGCCTTGACGAATCTCGGCTCACAGGCAAAAATGTCTCCCAGCTCAAGTCAAGGATCTTTATCTGCGTCTAATGTGCCTGGAGTTGTATAGGGTAAATAATACAGTATATTGTTATTTGGAATACAGTACACCCCCCAAAATTCATGGGGGTTACTTTCCTAGAGCACCCACGAATTGTGAAAAACTGCGACTTTTGGATGTGGTTAAAATATGCCTTTTAAATGGATATTTTTATAGTTTAAACCCTAAATACAATATGCCCCCAAAGCACTATAATTTCATTGGAAACTCAGCTTAATACATTAACATATTACCTACAAAATTACCTAAAAACAGAATGTAAAGGTAAACCCGTATACTGTACAGTACTGTACTGCTATGTCTCCCGCGGTGCTAGAATGTAAAATACTGATGTTACCACTATATGTACTGTAATTCATGCAAGCACATTTTCTTTGGTATGCGCTGTCGTTTTCTTTGTTATAAGTAGAGTAAATACTTATAATTTAATTAAAATACAGTAAGATGTACGGATACTCACCAATGATGAACAATATTGATGATGATGAAAACGATCAAACCATCCCTTACTGGCTTGAAAATCTTTAGGCTCCGATGCTGTTGATGGTCCTAGTTGCGGTTCTTTGGTACCTTCTACATCAGGCATGTCAAACTCGCCACCATTGAGTACTGTAACAAATACTATTATACTATTATACAAAGTTACAGTAGCTTTCTTTCCAATACTGAAAACTTTAAAAAATGTAACACTTAAATTTTAAAGGAAAACAATTTATTTCCATACACTCTCCGTACAACAGCGTACAATTAGAGTCTTAGCCTCTTAGCTAGGTCCTTTTATTATTATATTATATTCATTGCTTATATAGGAGTCTTACAGTGTGAGATTTATTTCTTTTGTCCCAACACTTGGCATCTCTTGTTAGTAACCAGTTTGTCAATATCAGGCTTGAAATCTTGTGCAGCTGCAACTTTTATGAGGGATGAAAGGTGCTCGACAGTAAGTCTTGAGCGATGTGGGGTTTTGGTAGCTTTCATTAACGAAAACAATTGCTCACAAAAGTAAGTGCTTCCGAACATAGATAGTACTCTCGATGGCAACTTACGGATCTGCGCATAAGAGGATGGCAGGTAAGCATACAAGCCTGGTACACCAACTTCGTTGTATTTTGCCTTCAGAGTAGAATCTGACTGCAGTTCAATCAATTCCATTTGGATATTCTCAGGCGCATTCTCAACGTTGTAAGAGAACAGCGCAAAGTCCTGTTCGTGTGAACTGAAATCACGAAAACACTCACTGAATTCATTGCTCAGTAATTCAAGTTGGAAAACAAATCCTCCAAAAATCTAATTTTACTTTACTAAGTTTACTTCAAAGTTTATATTGTAAAATAAGCCAATATGCAAAAAGCTACCTGACCTGCACTAATTTTACAAACTCAAAATCACAAAAATATGTTAATAAACAACTCACTAACTTCTCGCGTCCACGTCAGATCTTCAGCTATAGTCTGCACTAACTGTTCGTTACAATACTAGCACAAAATTACATAATTAGAGCAAAAAAATGTTAAAATATGTGGGCTATTACTACTCGTGATGGTCAGTTCTGCCCAGTGGCCAGTCTCAGCAGCCCAGCCAGTAGTGTAGCCTAGCAGGGGCGGCTCTAGGCTCGTGGCGGCCCTGGGCAGAGAAAGAATCGGTAGCCCCTTCGCCCGCCAATGTCATTATGGTATCTTATGTACGCCGGATGGCCACGTCCGTTGTGGACACTGCATTGCTGCCTCATGCTCATGACACGCTTCTATATGCGCGTGTCCGTAACTTAAAAACCAAGTGGCGGCCCATGATCTCATTATGGCAGAACGTTATAATACTACATATAGCTTACTGCTCTGACTCTAGCGACATTAGTAAATACAGCGTACTAATTAACAAGAAACACAATGTTTTTCGGCCACATTGTCGTCCGCTATGTCGTTATTTTCTCCTTCTGTTTTATATTCAATATATATTGGCGTGGCGGCCCTGTGCAGGTGCACAGTTTGCACATGCCTAAGGCCGCCCCTGCTGCAGCCTAGCACTTCAGTTGTGACGTTGCGGCTCATTAACTTTGGTCAAGGCTCATGGCTATACTAGCAGATGTTGTTTCTGGTACCGTAATGCCATGAGAAAACTCATTTTTGTCAGAAGGCAGAAGTAAGAAAAGTCAATAAGTAACGGCGAAGATGCAGAATGATTCAATCACAAACGATAGTAATCATTTTGTACAAGTTCAGTGCTAACTAGGATCTGTCATGTGGGCCGTACAGATTTCTGTTGCGGGCTGCATGCGGCCCAGGGGCCACGTGTTTGATATGCATGGTGTAGAGTTAAGAACTGCCGCCTTATAACCCGAAGGTCACGGGTTCAAGACTGGGTGCTCCTTGCTTTGAGTATTATTATTATTTCTACAATATAATAAAAACATACATTTGATTTGAGTCTGTAACATCCAGTGTTAATTTTGGCTACTTGTAAGTTAGCGCTTGTTTTTTTTTATTATTCAGTTTTATTCTTGCAGTGACGTTCAGCTGGTACAACGAACTTGCCTCTCCCTCTTTGAGTTAATTGTGTTTATCTCCATTCTTTTTACAAGAGCAATGCTGTGGCTGATACCTGCTCAGAACTGTTTGTTGTACCGGCAATCAAAGATACAATGTCCAATGACCGCTGTCAGACTGGACAAAGGCAGGACTGTGGGAACAGACAACTTCTTCACAGCACTTTCGCTGGCTAATAGACTGCTCTCCACCACAACGCAACTCTGCCTGGCACCTTAAGTAAAATGGGACTTGCAGCTAAAGTCACTTCAGTACGCGAGCAATTCGCCACACTAGTGTTTAGATCTGACATTGCCGTGCTGACAATGTATGCGCCCAAACTTTACCCTGGCTGTTACAGGCTGAAATCAAAGGCTTCTTCTTTTTGGGCGCGTGCACCGTCAGCATGCCGCTGTCATATCTAAACACTACCGTGGCAAATGCTTTTTTTTACTTTGGTTATATTTTTGAATAAAAGCGCACGTTTTTATTTAATATTTGGACTAAAGTCTTCACACATTATACACTTCTTGTCATTATTAGTATAACATGGAAAAAGTTTCTGCTTTTGGTACTGTATATGTTCAGCATTTCTCTTCATCCTACACTTACCCAGATCTTTGTAGACACGGAACACACATGAAATGCATGTATTCCATAAAACGATATGCTGTATTATTTACCCTATACAACTCCAGGCACCCCACACGCACATAAGGAGAATGGCTTGAGCTGGGAGACCTTTTTGCCTGCGAGCTGAGCTCCGTCAAGGCAGGGGATGGAACAGCAAGTTACTTGCTGCATGTGCTGATCGACGCATTTATAAAACAAAAGACGCTGATGGTAGAGGTGCGAAGGGATTTAAGGTGGGCCAGGGTGACAAGTTTTTTCATAGGCTTCAGAAATTCTAGTGTTAAAATATTGTTAAAAAAACTTACATTACTTGTCAAAAGTTTTTCAACACCTCTGTTTTTGTTTAGTTTTTCTTCAGATTTAATCAGTTGAAATGCAGTGAATGGCCTAAAATGGTGAAAGTAAGTCCTTACTAGCGATTATAAATGATTCTATTAGTTTGGGGGTTGTGCCCTCAGTTTTTAAACATGCTACAGTCCGTCCCCGTCTAAAAAAGGCAGAATTAGATCCTGTAGTTTTAGCCAATTTTAGTCCAGTTTTCCAACAGCCATTTCTGGCTGAAATTCTAGCAAGAATTATTTATAATCAATTGGTCGATCACCTTAACTCCAATAATTTATTTGAGATCTACCAATCTGGCTTTAGGCATTATCATGGTGTTGAAACAGCACTCCTGAAAGTGTTCAACGACATCTCTCTTATTACTGACTCAGGTGATGCGGCAGTCCTTCTCCTCCTTGACCTATCCGCTGCCTTTGACATCATTGACCATGAAATATTGCTGATGCAGCTTAAACATTTTGTTGGGCTTAAAGGGACTGCTCTTAACTGGTTCAGGTCATATTTAACTGGTAGACACTTTTCAGTGACTTTTAATTCCTCTTTTTCATCTACTGCTTCTCTTAAATATGGTGTCCCTCAGGGATCCATTTTGGGTCCTATTTTATTCTCTATATACCTTCATCCTATTGGAGCGATTTTTAGGAAATTTAACAGTTCTTTTCACTGCTATGCTGATGATACACAGGTTTATATTCCTGTCTGCAACAAAACAACTCCACAACTGTCTGTCTGAACTAAGATCCTGGATGACTAATAATTTTCTTGATCTCAATCAAAATAAAACAGAGGTGCTTATAGTGGGTCCATCAGCTAAAGCCCAAATTGGTCTTGGATTTCTCGGCTCTTTCTCTGTCTTTTCCAAACCTCAAGTCCACAATCTTGGCGTTACCTTTGATAGTAACCTCTCTTTTGAGAAACAAGAAAATTCTGTAGTCAAGAGTTGCTTTTTCCAACTTCGTCTATTAGGTAAGATCAAGCCTTTTTTTATCATTTAGGGATCTTGAGAAAGCTACTCATGCTTTTATTTTTTCCTGCCTCGATTACTGCAACTCGCTGTATTCTGGGATTAACAAATCTGATACACAGGTTACAGTTGGTCCAAAATGCTGCCGGTCACTTTCTGATTGGGGCAAGAAAGTATGACTCTGTTTTTCCTATTTTAGCTTCTGTACACTGGCTGCCTATCAGTTTTCGAATTGATTTTAAAATCTTGCTGCTAGTTTGTAAATCTTTACATGGGCTTGCTCCTGCCTATTTATCTGAATTATGTGTTTTACACCAGCCATCTAGAGTGCTTAGATCTTCTGGTCAGTTGTCTCTTGGTGTCCCTCGTACCAAGTGTAAAACTAAGGGGGACAGGGCCTTGCCGCTGCTGCTCCTCGCCTGTGGAACTCTTTACCTCATCATATAAAGGAGTCGTCTACAATTGAACAGTTGAAAACAAGATTAAAAACTCATTTCTATTCACTTGCATTTCGTGACCTTCAGTAATACTGATGGTTTCATCTTTGTGATTATATGACCTTTTTTCTATTTAATATTTATCTTATTTTATGTTCATAAATTTTTTTTTTCTATTTGTTTTTATTTTAATTGTTTTGTTTTTCTTTTATTCCATTATTGTAAAGCACTTTTGCCACAGCATTACTATGTTGTTTTAAATGTGCTATATAAATAAATTGACATTGACATTGAAAGGTAAACATTAAACTGACAGAGGTTTAAATTTAAAGTTTAGGTTAGCAAAAACTGAAAAAAGGACATATCAGAATATTACAAATGAGCCGCCTTCAGCGAACAACTAATAGGTTACAACGTACAGATGTTCTGCAGCAATTAAAGTCAATGAAGCCTTGCAAACCATTTGCACAGGTGTCCCAACTTGTGTTAATTACTTTAAAACTCTCCGTCTGTCTTCAAGCAGAATTGGAACAGACTGTGTTATTACACCCTCTGAAGTACGACTTGGACAGTAGTTGATAGACGTGCAGTTTAAGTGACTTGCTCAGGGTCACACAGTAAGTCAAAGGCAGAGTTTGATCCAGCAACCTGTTCCAGTTCCTTACCCACTGTGTCATACTGCCACTGAACAACTTTCTTGTATCACTTTTTTTTTTTTTTTTTAATATAAAGTATAGAAAAGTCTGATCAGAGATGTACTTGAAAATTTAATATTTCATGCTCTTTGCACACCATGTTTTTTTGACTATTGGCGCACTTTAAGATGAGTCGTTGACCTGAATATTTGCTGTTTTTGGTATGTACCGTGCAATTAAATGTGTATGGGCTTGCGTAGGTGTTTAAATATTTAGGTGTGCACTAAAGACATTTAAATATGTAATGGCTAGATCACAGAAACCCCAAAGCATCCTGGGACCTATTCCTCTTAATAAAATAACTTCATGTTAAATTTTTTCACAGATTTATCCCCCTATCAATGTACTTCCATCACTTTCTCGACTGATGAAGTCTGCTATTGGAGAAGGGATGACTCGCAAAGATCATGCTGATGTCTCTAACCAACTGGTAAGTCGCATATTAATCTATACTCTATAGGAAGTGCAGGCCTTGGGTGATAGGTATGGTGGCGCAGTGGTTACCAACACTTCCTCATGGTTCTTACGGTCAGGGCTCAAATCCTATTTATGTTGCATAGGTTGTTTTTTCAGCTACTGTATATCTGTTTTCTGTCATTTCACCAATGTTATGTATGTTAGGTTAATTGGGTATTTTCTAAACTGGCCTCATATAGGGTATGTGTATGGTTGAGCCCAGTGATGGACCAGCACATCATTTATGTGCAGGGATAGACCTGCGACTAGAGAGTGCCTGAAGTAGGTCTGAGAAAATGACATTGTGTTTAAATGTAGTGCCTATAAGAAGTATTCACCCCTTTGGAAGTTGTCACATTTTATTGTGAATTTAATTTGTTTTCTTTTTGATAGTGGTCAACAGATCGAGAGAAAACAGATTTCTGCAAAGTTTTTTGAATTATAAATATAAAGAACAAAATAACTGATTGCATAGAACAGTGGTGGGCAATGTCCCTCCTGGAGAGCCACAATGGCTACAGGTTTTCATTCCAACCCAATCCTTGGCAATCTTGGACCTTATTTAATCTTACGGCTTGTTACTCTGCAATGTCAGGTTCTTGTATCGTAGAATTTTTCCTTTTCAAAGATATCATCCAAATGATTTGAAGCCTAAAATGTAATTCTCAGTCTGTCTCATTTTTCTATGAAGTTTTTTATTAAATCTAACAGTGCAGAATGAACACACACACACCGATATAAATGGAACCAAGCTAGATGGAGAACTTCTGGCTGCTTTGTCATTTAAATCTTTTTGCTAATAAGGAGCCATTAAAACACTGAATGTAGCTGTTTAAGATTGAAATAAGCAATTAAAGGTGGGGAACCATAACAAGAGAGACCACTAAAATGAAGCATCAAAATGTCACTTAAGCAATAAGCCCTTTATCAGCAATAATTGACTTCTCATTAAGAAACTGGGTTGGAACAAAAACCTGCAGCCACTGTGGCTCTCCAGGACCGACATTGCCCACCCCTGGCATAAAACATCCAGCTGGGCTTAGATGTCCTAGAATTGGACAGTGGAGATGACCTGTCTGGGATTTAAGTTAATTGTACTGACTATATGTGGAAGGGACAATTTGTGTTGAGTCATTATGGTGGCCTAACCAACACAGTAAAGACAAAAGAACAGGCCAACATGCTCATTAAAAAGCACAGGTCAGGGAATGGTGACAAGAAAATGTCCAAGTCAATGAATATTACTTGGAGTCTAGATAAAATGGTCATTGAGAAAAGGAATGATTATGGCACAGCTGTACAGTGAATCTGCCTCGAGCAGGCCATCCACAAAAACTTAACAATAGCGCAGGAAGAAGACTTGTGTGGGAAGTCACAAAGAGACAAATTAGAACAGTGATGGAGTTCAGAGCTGCATTGGTTGAGATTGGAGTGCCAGTGCAGACAGCAGCTGTTGCCCCGGTGCATTTTAAGGGGAGAGTGGCAAAGATTGAAAGCCACTGTTAAAAAAACATACATGACATCTTGCTAAAAGGCACGTAGGAGACTGCATGAAAGTTCTATGGTGTTATGAGATGAAAATTGAGCTTTATGGCCATCAAACTAAATGCCATGTTTGAATATGGCACTTTATCAAAAACAGAGCACGGTGAAGCATGTGGTGTTCGCATCGGGCTGTGGGGATGCTTCTCTGCCGCAGGCCCTGGAATTTTTTAGAGAGTACAGTGAAGGCAGAAAAACGCAAGGAAATCCTGGAGGAAAAACCTGATGCAGCCTACAAGAAACTTGTGCCTTTGAAGATGGTTTGTTTCCCAGCAAGACAATTAACCTCAAGCATAAAGCCAAAGCTGCAAAGGAATGACATCAAAACAACAATGTTAATGTCATGGAGTGGAGTGACCAAGTCAGAGTCCAAACTTAAATCCAGTTGAGAATTAGTGGCTGGATATGAAAACAGCTGTTCGCTCACAATCCCCATCCATCTTGACAGAGCTTAAGTAATTACTTTTTTGAAGAAGAAAGGGGCAAAAATGGCAGGGTCCATATATGCAAAGCTGATTGAGACCTGTGCATACAGACTGAAGGAGGTCATGACAGCTAAAGATGCATCTACTAAATACTAACCTGAAGGAGCTGAATCGCAGATGTTGAAATCCGGTTCTGGAGTGCTACAGTTTTTCATTCTAACCATCTTCTTAATTAATGACCAGTTTTTGCTGCTAATTAAGTTTTTTGCCTTAGTTTTAATTAACTTGACTCAGGCGCCTTAGTAGTTGTTTGTTTTGTTTTTTTTCCTTAATAAGCAGCTAAATAATACTGAGACACAAAGTGAGCCACCATATGAGCAGCTCACCAGTGCCCATCACACAATAACTGACAATAAATAAAGGAGGTCTCAGTAAGGCTGATCTGCTCAGGTCACCAAAACATTTTCATGGTGTTATTAGAAAAAAAAAAAGAAAAAAGAAAATCATCAGTTTTGGAAATGTCAACAAGTCATGGAATTAAATGACAGGTTTAATTAAAAGCAAGAATAATTGGCTTCTCATTAAAAGATTGGTTGGAGTTCGAAGCTCCAATTTAGCTGGTCATCTGTTGGTTCGTTTCACATCTCATTTCTGTTTGGCCTTCATTTAATAAAGAAAGGAATCAATTCAGAGGACTGAGTTCTTAAAAACAGGGCTATTTAAATGGAGGGCAAAGAAGCTAATTAGCATTGAAAACTGCTCACTGATTAGGAAAAGGGTTAGAATGAAAACCTGCAGGCACTGCGGCCCTCCAGGCCCGGAGTTTAACACCCGTGGTCTAAATGCTTAAGTGATTGAGTGTTTTGTGTAAGATGCTTCACAAGTAGACATCTGTATGACTAAGTGTTTTACTGTTTGAGTCAGTTTTCAGTACATGCAGTAACTGAAGGTAAAAAACCAGGGTGACATGCTGGTGACATAAATAATTTCAAAAGAGAGTAAGAAGACTGGTTTGATAAGGAGACCTAGAGAAGACATTAAGCATTAGCCATCCTCCTGCAGCGGAGGAAATAGACAAGGAAGAGATGGAAAACAAATGCTATGCGTAATAAAGTTGAAGTACTGATCACTTTAGAGTCAAGAACTGACCTCTGGCCTAAATGTGTAGTGTGTCTTACAATTGAGGCCAAACTGCAGTGTTTTCTTTTTGTTTTTCATGTACCACTTATAAAGTTTAGATGTTCGATACTTTACCACATCACAATTCTCGGGAACTGCAGGTCTGACATTGTGGTCAGCAACACAGGAACGCCGCAGGGGACTATGCTTTCTCCGGTCCTGTTCAGCCTATATACATCAGACTTCCAATACAACTTGGAGTCCTGCCACGTGCAAAGGTTCGCTGATGACACTGCTATCGTGGGCAGGAGGAGGAGTATAGGAACCTAATCAAGGGCTTTGTTAAATGGTGCAACTCAAGCCTCCTACAACTGAACACCAGCAAAAACAAGAAGCTGGTGGTGGATTTTAGGAGGCCCAGGCCCCTCATGGACCCTGTGATCATCAGAGATGACTGTGTGCAGAGGGTACAGACCTATAAATACCTGGGAGTGCAGCCGGATGATAAATTGGACTGGACTGCCAGTACTGATGCTCTGTGTAAGAAAGGACAGAGCCGACTTTACTTCCTTAAGATGCTGCAGATGTTCTATCAGATGGTTGTGGCGAGCGCCCTCTTCTACGCGGTGGTGTGCTGGGGAGGCAGCATAAAGAAGAGGGCCACCTCACACCTGGACAAACTGGTGAGGAAGGCAGGCTCTATTGTAGGCACGGAGCTGGACAGTATGACATCTGTGGCAGAGCGACGAGCGCTGTGCAGGCTCCTGTCAATCACTAGTAGTAAATGTTACGACACATGGAAATTGATCTCAAGGCTGCAGATTATTCGGTATACTGTTGACATCATTGAATTAGTGATCAGCAAGGCTTTTGCAGGGATTATTGCATAAATCTTTTATACAGTTTGCTTTAGCTCTCTCAATGTTCGAGGTTTTATTACTTTTATATTTATTTTCCGGTAACGGCCATGTCTATAAATTTTTCACTCTACAGTTCAGTGATGAAAAATGTGCTTTCTTTTAGATTACTAAGAATAAGGAATTTGTTATGATGTTTAAAGAGAATGACTAAGTCATATAAATGGACAAATGTACACAACACATCCATGTTTCTTCAAAACAGACTAATTTTCAACCATTTAGTTTTATTTTCCTTTGTACAATGTAATCGTTTTGCCATAGTAGTAGTAGTAGTAGTCTGAAATTGCTACATGATGAAATAGATTTTTTTTCCCCAAACAGAATCAAGCACTGGCTTCTTACGGCTCCCTTTTAAAGTCCAACACCTCATCTTCTTTCTCCCAGCAGCCCCAGAGTGAACATCCGAAGCTGCCCAGTGGCACAGTGATGTCAGCGCTGTTGGGAATTGGAATTCATGTAGTGCTTCCACATAATGAATAAAAAAACTGAAAAAGTCAACTACCTATCATGATTTTTCAGCAGTGTAAAAATAGTTCAGCCTCAGCTGATCCTTCTTCATCTACAGGAACAGAAACTTCTACAGCAAGAAATGAATAAGAAAGATCAGAATAGACTTCTTTCCCTTAGGAGACAGTGTTCCTTTAATGCAGGTAGTGGCGCCCTTTACATCTTCTACAACTGTCTGAAGGCCAGTGCAGTACTCTACATAGTGGTGTGCTGAACTGGTAACATCACCTCATGAGAGGCCCACAAATCAACAAACTGATTAAAAGAGCAGGCTCAGTTATGGGGTACACTCTGGACCCCCTGGGTCCAGTAGCAAAGAGAGAGAATTAAAACAGAATTGAGTGCCATTATGAAAAAGGCTGCACATCTTCTCTCTGACACACTAACACTGAGGACTTTCAGTCAATGGCTCATTCAGCAGAAGTGTGTCAAGAAACGCTAAGGGGGCTCCTTTATACCACCAGCAATACGTCTGTATAATGCCTTACTGTGACTGTGACAATCAGAGGTATTCCTTCTTTGTAATATGCTTTATTTTTGGTCATTTTGGTGTGTGTACAGTATGTGTATTTATTTACCTATCTATTTATTTATTTAATGAGCTTCTGCAAAAACCCAAATTTCCCCCTGGAGAAAAATAAAGAACCAACCTTGCTCCCTACATCATTTTTTTCTCCATTCATTTAAATTGTGTACGTGCAATTGTTAAGAGCATTAGGTTCTATTTTTACTGTTCTATGTATATACATCTATTAAAGATTATTTTAAATTTATATGTTATTACAGATCTAAATCCCTTTTATGTAACACTAGCTGTATCCCGTGGCTACACCCACATAATAATGAAACAGGACAAACTTTAAAAATCAATAAACGTTGGCACTATATCTGATCGTGTTCAACTCTGACGGGAAAGCGTTCCCTGCGTGGGGAGAAAAGCACATGGCCGTGAAATCTCTGGCAATCAGCCGCTACCGTCTAAAACACATGGCGCTCTGATCTCTCTCTCAAAAACGTCAAACGTTACTCCTGAACAATCTGTAGATGATAATGTCTGTTGAACAAACAGGTATTGCTAGCTAAGCTGAGACAAGGTGCACTCCAACACATGGCGAGACGGAGACCAACTCGAACAGAGGCTGGAGTGTGAGTGAGGAAAGCCCCGCCCCCTCTGCTCTCGGCCTACAGCCACTCTGTTGGATTTACATAAATACATCGGTACCACAAGCGAACTAAGGTACTTAGCACGATGAGAGAATTCGCCAAATCAACCAGAAAGTTCAAGCAAATTATAGAAAACAACCAGATCTAAATCCATTAAATAATCCTCTCATGAAAAGCAGACAGACATACAGACAGAACGCGGTTGGACCACAAACTTTTTAAAACTGTTTCTTAGCAAGCACCTATGGGCCAAGGGTAACCTACATTCCAAATTTCAAGTCCCAAGTCCTCATGGTTCGGGAGATTTCGTGATGAGTGAGTCAGTGGTATTAGGCTTATATATATATATATATATATATATATATATATATATATATATATATTTCATTTATCTATTTTAAATACAATATACTAGTGGGATATGTGAAAAATATTTACATTTGCATATTGATAATATTTGTGGATTTCAGTTTCAGCGAGTGGTATTGACACGTAACCACAGCGAATACAAAGACCTTACTGCATACTAACAGGTGATGGTTGAAATGGGGCAGCAGGCATTCAGTTTTGTTAATATCTGTGAACGTTTGATAACGTTTCATTTCGATTAGGTGTATGTTTGCCTCATTTCTTTCAGTCTGTGTTCTGTTTTGAAGCAGTGTGGCACAATGGTCAAGGCTTTGACCCTCAAACCCTAAGGTTGTGGGTTCAAATCCTGCCACTGGCACTGTGTGACCCTGAGCAAGTCACTTCACCCACCTGTGCGTTAGCTGGAAAAAGTAAAGAAATGGAACCAGTTGTATCATAAATGTTGTAAGTCGTTTTGGATAAAGGTGTTGGCCAAATAAATAAATGTAAATGTTTTCTTAAGGATAATTCTGGTTAGCATGACCACTGAGATTACATGATGCTTCTAAGATCTTCTAATCTTAACCTTTTTTTTTATTTTATTTTATTTTTTTTTAAACAGTATGCATGTTATGCCATCGGTAAAGATGTCCAAGCTATGAAAGCAGTGGTGGGAGAAGAGGCCCTGACACCAGATGATCTACTTTACTTAGAGTTTTTACAGAAGTTTGAAAGAAACTTTATTGCCCAGGGTAAGGCTCTTTGTTGAAAATAACAGACTTGTGCTGGATTTGAGAAAACGGTTAATGGTCAATAACCCATCAAGGGACTCTGCTGACTTGAAATCAGGGACAGTGTCCACTTATGACACAGATGCCATTTTGATATCTGACACCATTCATTAGTGGTTTTGCCATGCTTTCAGTATTTAAGCGTGCATTAAGTAAAAGGTCACTCAACTTGAAGATAGCCCAGTGAGTTATACATTTGTGGATTAAAGCATTTTCTTCTGTTTAAATGTTATGTCTATACCTGTGGGGCACTCTCTGCGCTTTTATAGCTGTTTCTCTCTAATGAATGTTTGCCATATGCTATGTGGATATTGGGTTTATTTAATTTGGATGCAAGCAGATCCTCAGTCATGGTAGATTACGGAGCATGGCTGATTAATGTTCAGACCACTGTTTCAATTAGGCAAGTCAATGTTTATTTTATGCAGCTCTTTATAAGTAACCTGGTACTTTACAGAGCAAATTATGAGTTTGTAATACGTATTAAAAAATATACAACACTGACAGACTGTAAGTGCTCATCAGGATAGGACATTTGAGAGGTGAAGCTAAATGTGAAAACTAATATTAGAGATTAACAATGGCAATGGCACTATAGTCAGGTTTTCTATTTCTTTGCCTTGTCTTGTACAAAGCAACATTCTTTATCAAATGTGAGGTGTTAAAAATTGATCTATTTAAATTATGCCATAAATGGAAATAGTTGATCACAAACTAAGCAAAATGTACAGTAATAAGTAACGAATATAGAAAGACAGAGACGCACACTGAATGGAAGTTAAGCCTAATAAGGGGCTGTGCACACTAATGCAACCAAAATTTTTATTTTTCACTAAACAGTTTGTTTTGTTTTCACCTTATTTGTATAGGTTGCAGTTTTGCAGTAAAAGTGGAATAAGTTCTGACAGAATTTATCTTGGTTTCATTTTTTATTACACAAAATCTATGATTTTTGGCAGGGGTGTGTAGACTTTTTATATCCACTGTATGATATTAATTGATAGTTTAAGTTCTCCCTCCTTAACATGGATGAAAGATAAGATATGACACTGTAGCACAGAGTTCAAAAATACACAAGGCAAAAAAATGTATCTACATATAGTCACGCCGCAGAGTCCTACACCCTGCCACCCACCACCCAAGACCTGACTGAGCACCATAGCCCCATCCGACAAGCTCCTTCCCCTATTTCTGTATTTGGGCAAACTCTCCACTGAGTGGGAGTGGGCTGAGTAAATGTCTTCTGAAACTCGAGCAGACCTGACGTATGTTTTGGGTTAATTAGCTGAGTGGAGTGTGGCACCACGAGTCTACAATATTGAACTTTTTCACAATATTCAAATTTTTTGAGATACTGAATTTTGAGTTTTCCTTATCTGTAAAGAAATAAATGCATGAAATATGTAATAATTCTATATACTACGAAATTGAGTTACTGAAATAAATGAACTTTTCAATGATACTCTAATTTAATAAATTAATATTCATTTATTAAGAAGGGACCATGACAGTACTGAATAATTAGATACCTATAGCATCTATGTACTATATAATTAAACACCAAGGTCTGTGTTTCCAGTTCTTCTAAGCAATCTGATTGGTCAGTTTGGTTTTGGTGATGCAAGGAATGATTAAGTTCAAATGTGAGAGTCACGAGAGGAGTCATGGCGTATAAGGCTTGCTGAGAGAGTCGCCTTCAGAGATGGCAAGTGTAAAGCTGGGCAGGAGGTGAGAGACACATCTCGAAAATGATGACAGAGTCTGAGAAGCAGGGTTTACAGGAATGCGCTAGAGAGAGTGAGCACTGGTTAAGAGACGTCCACACACGCAAATACAGAGGGAAGACACTGAAGGCACACGTAGGGCTAGAGATAGCAAAAAAACGTTTTTATATGATCCTGTTACCTGGTACCGTGGCTAGTATTATTGTAAATTGCACTAACACTTAACTGATCATATGAGGCAAAGGAAAGGCTGTGGTGCTGAATGTACTTGCTGCAGTAACCAAAGATAATAATTAGGGGAGGGAGAAAAAAAACCTTCAGTTTCCAAAAAAAAAAAAAAAAGAAGATATTGAAATGTTTTGACAAGCATCTTCACACTTCAGCTGACAGACACAGTGTGAAAGCCTTGGCACCTGGGAGCTTTCAGGTTGAAATCCACCTCTTACAGTAGACGTGGATCTCTTGAGGCCAATACTGGCCTGGCATTTACACATAATATTGAGGGGCTTGCATTATCAGGTCAGATATCTGCACATCTCCTGCTCAAAGGTGTCAGCCACTCTGGCTTTAAGAGCTTTGCAAGATCCATAGTAGTCTCAAAAGCACTGAAAGAGGATGGCTTTGTTACGAGCAAACATTCACTGAGCCCTACGTGATTGTCTTTCTTCATTGACTTCTCCCACTGGATTATTTTTATACATTAAAGGAATACTCCTCCAAAAAAGTGTTATACACTCACTGGCCACTTTATTGGGTACACCTTGTTAGTACCGGGTTGGACCCCCTTTTGCATTCAGAACTGTCATCATTCTTCATGGCATAGATTCAGGAAGGTGGTGGAAACATTTCTCATGGATTTTGGTCAATATTGACATGATAGCATCACGCAGTTGCTGCATGTCCATGATGTGAATCTCCTGTTTCTCCACACCCCAAAGGTGCTCTATTGGATTGAGATCTGGTGAGTTTGGAGGCCATTTGCATACATCGAACTCATTGTTACATTCAAGAAACCTGTTTGAGAAAATCTGTGCTTTGTGACATGGTGCATTATGGAGTAGCCATCATTAGATACGTACATTGCTGTCATAAAGGGATGGACATGGCCAGCAGCAATACTCAGGTGGGCTGTGGCATTTAAATGATGCTCATTTGGTATTAAAAGAGCTCAAAGTGTGCCAACAAAATACACGCTACACCATCACCACCATCTTGAACAGTTGAAAACAAGGCAGGATGGATTGATTCCTGCTTTCATGTTGTTGACACCATATTCTGAGCCTACCATCCGAATGTCACAGCAGCAATCGAGACTCATCAGACCTGGCAACGTTTTTCAAATCTTCTATTGCCCAATTTTGGTGAGTCTGTGCAAATTGTCACCTCAGTTGCCAATTCTTGGCTGATAGGAGTGGCACCTGGTGTGGTCTCCTGCTGCTGTAGCCCACCTGCTTCAGGGTTTGATGCATTTTGTGTTCAGGGATACTCTTCTGCATATCTTGGTTGTAAAGAGTTTTTATTTGAGTTACTTTTGCTTTTCTATCAGCTTGAACCAGTCTGGCCATTCTCCTCTGACATCAACAAGGCAATGGATGTTTTCCCTGTTTTGGACCATTCTCTATAAGCCCTAGAGATGGTTGTGTATGAAAATCCCAGTAGATCAGCAGTTTTTGAAATGTTCATACTAGCCCGTCTGGCACCAACAACCATGCCACGTTCAAAGTCACTTAAATCCCCTTTCTTCTCCATTCTGATGCTCGGTTTGAACTTCAGCAGCTCATCTTCACAATGTCTACAGGCTAAAATTCGTTGAGTTGCTGCCTTGTGATTGGCTGATAAGATATTTGCATTCACAAGCAGTTGAACAGGTGTACCTAATAAGGTGGCCGGTGAGTGTATTTACTTTTGGAGTAGTGACTGAGAATTTCTTGTGTTCATGGAGAATGGAAATAACGACATTTCTGATAGAACAGGAGCCACTGATGACCAGTGCTGAACAACAGTAAACGATAATATCTATGAAAAAAAATCTTTCTTATACTGCATAATTCACATTTTGTTCACAACATGTAAAACTCATACGTTTTTGTAAAAATATTGGTGAACAAATACCTCCACAAAATGAAAGTAAGCTCCTTTAAAAGGGGTCATGCTTTTGAAATCAAGACAGGACTCTTGACCCGTAAATGAGATGACTGTCCTTGAGTTGCCCAGCTAAAACCCAGGCCTAAACCCAATAGAATATCTCTGAAGAGACCTGAGGATGGCAGACGCTTCCCATCCAGTCCAACGGAGCTTGAGAGGATCTGCCAGGAAGAATGGAATAAACTGCCCAAATCCAGATGTGCAAAGCTTCTGGAGGCTAACACAACAAGACTCAAAACTACAATTGTAGACCAAAGAGGCTTCTATAAAGTACTGAATTAAGAGTCTGAATGCTTGCTTGAATGACAGGTTTCAGTTTTTGAGTTTTCACTTTTACAAACCTTGAAAACTTGTTTTTAATTTGTTATTATGGGTTATTGAGTGTAGATTGATGATCCAAAATGAAAAACTTACAGCACAAAATAATGTGCAGAAAGTGAAGGGGTCTGAATAGTCTCTGAATCTACGGTACTTACTTAAATCTACCCAGTAAAACTGTCACGTTGATTGATGCTTAATTTCCTACAAAATAAAAACTCTCACAGACACATATGGATAAACATGACAGTTGTTTTCCAAGTCAGAGCCATGGCAATAATGGAGAAGAGGTTGACAAAACCCCATCAGGGCGAAAGTATGCCCCTGTGAAGCTATAGCTCATGCACAGATTAATAGATCATCTGTTCTATACCAGGCCCATTTGGGTAATTTAAGAATATGTAAAGACCAAAATGACTAGTAAACTATGAATTGGTGGCACAGTGGTAGCGCTGCTGCCTCGCAGTAAAGAGACCGGGGTTCACGCTTACATGTTGTCCCTGTGTCTGTGTGGGTTTCCTCCCTCAGTCCAAAGCCATGTTAAGTAAATGAATTGGTGACACTAAATTACCCCTAGTTTGTGTGTGTGTGTGTGTGTTGTCCCTGTGATGGTCTGCCGCCCTGTCCTGGGTTTGTTCCTGCCTTGCAACCTGTGCTAGCTGGGATAGTCTCCTTTAATCCCCCACAACCTTGTTTGGGACTAAGCAGTTTGACAATGACTGACTGAACTATGAATCGATGATGCAAGTGCAGCTAGCCTTTTGCTACATGAATTGGAAATGGATGGTATGGTGGTGCAGTGCTGGTGTTGCTGCCCTACAGAAAGGAGACCAGGGTTCACATCCTGATTCCTCCCTGTGAGGAGGTTGCATGTTCTCTCCCCATGTCTGTGTGGAATTTCTCCAGGTGCTCTGGTTTCCTCTCTATGTGTGTGTGTGTGTGTTCGTGTTCACCCTGTGATATACAGGCGCCCTGTCTGGGGTTTGTTCCTGCCTTGTGCCCCGGGATAAGCTCCCTGTGATCCTGGTCAGGACTGAGTGGGTTAGAAAATGACCGAATGACTACATGAATTTTATGTTATAAAGTAAGCAAATTAATCAGAATTTTACTCCAAGATCAAAAGCTGGAGATTTAGACATATCTGCGTTACAAAGTTAGATGCCAAGTATCATTTTGGCAGTACTGCTACAGCATCAGCACCCATCCAGCTCTGTGGTTACATAGATTTTATACTACAAAGCTTCAATGGATATTAAAGTGGTGGTGATTGGGTTGAATTGCTTTGGTAGTCTTAGAGGATCTTATGGTGGGCTGTGTTAAGCCGCCACTAAGTTTAGGAATAGGTACAAATGTACAAAAAGAATGAAGGTTTTTTTTTTTTTAAAAAAAGACAAAATGATACCTGGGGTGGCTTGTTTTCTCTGTGCATTTGTTTCCAGTTTTTGAATGTTCTGTAGATGAATTCTTTTTCTCTTCCCCATTCACAGGTGCCTACGACAACAGAACAGTTTATGAAACCTTAGACATTGGTTGGCAGCTACTTCGAATTTTCCCAAGAGAGATGCTCAAGCGTATCCCACAAAGCACTATTGCTGAATTTTATCCAAGGGATTCAGCCACTCGGCTTTGAAAGAGGAGACAAATTGGGTATTTGCTGAAAGAGAAAATGGCAATAATTTGATTTTTGAAAAATATTCTTTTCTTCTTTAGTTGACTGTTTAACAACATATATTTTTGCATAAGACTATTTAAATTATAAAATACTTGGAATACTTAGAGCTAATTAATTAGCTCAGGCTCTCTCTGCACTTGGGTGTGTTACTTCTGCAGGTAGACAATCATTTAATGAGAAACGAGAAGGAAAAAAATGCAGTATAAGAATGCATTAATGGATTTTTTTTTTCTTTTGAAAAGTGTAAGGTTATAAGGAAACAAAGCACATTCAGTTGAGCATTAGCAACTATGAGGATATGTAAGAATTAGGTACATCAATGGCATTCTTACATATAAGACACTTGTATTTTTATGAAAATAGTTAACTATTCAACTGTGTGGATCTCTAAACCACAAAAATAAAAGGTCACAGTTGGCTTATATCATTTATCCAATTGATCACTACGCATGTGCATACTGCAGTTATCTTTGGGTTAATGGTAGCTAAACAGCTGTCTTTTATTTAAGCAGCAATGCAAATATGTCTGCCGTTGATTGGTTTAATCTCTGCCATTCCAATCCCTAAGTGAGAGAGATGAGTGAACTCTGTGGCTGCACAGTGGCTGCAGGTGTTCATGTTAGCCACTTTCACAGTATGGGTCCCGATTTGCAACTTTAGTTAATGGATACTACGTTGTAATGGGACTTTTCAGAGAGAAGCGTCTAATGAGCAGCTGCAGATGCAAACAAATTTCCCACTAGAACATGTCGTAACATACCTTCATGTTGGCAGTAACGAATGATTCACTTTTAACTTGAAACTGAATAGTTCTTGTCTAAAATATTTAAATATAAATAAAGCTTGGCTAATAAACTTCAAAAAAAAAATAAATAAATAAGGAATCGTGTCTGGTTTGTCTTCATGCAAAATGTGCTGAGGTGGTAATTCTGCTAAACACGAAACTTGGCCACAGCCATTAGTCTGCTTTAATGATTTGTCTTCATTTTTAGCCTAACGTTACAGTTGCTGTGGCCCTGCAGATGTGGCTTTTCCACCACGGGCCTCAAGCCACCTCTGTAACTTGACACAAGTAGCGTTTTAGCTTGTTGGAAACAACGAGCCTCATCATGTACAGTATATACTGTTGGGGGCTAGTCCAGCAGTCATCCTCATTAACAGTGCTCTTCACAGTTATCTGATGTCTTCTGCAGCCTCCTTGGTATGCAGAGTATGTGCTGGTAATTGTAAGTTGACTGGCAATACATTTCAACACAAAAGAAAAGGCAGAGCTGTTATAGTTGTATTGAAATATCTGCAGTTTTCTTATTTCACTTGACAGTCATTTTACTTATTGAAAAGGGACATTCCTCATTTCTCTACACTATAGTTCTGTACTTTCTGTGTATTTTGTAATGAAGTCATTTCGGTTTATTACACTTAATCTGAAATTTGATAGTTACCACAGAGCTCTTACTACTTCTTTTGGCTGCTCCCATTAGGGGTTGCCACAGAGGATCATCTTGTTCCATATCTTTCTGTCCTCTGTATCTTGCTCTGTTACACCCATCACCTGCATGTCCTCTCTCACCACATCCATAAACCTTCTCTTAGGCCTTCCTCTTTTCCTCTTCCCTGTCAGCTCTATCCTTAACATCCTTCTCCCAGTACACTCAGCATCTCTCCTCTGCACATGTCCAAACCAACGCAATCTCACTTTTCTGACTTTGTCCCACAACCGTCCAACTTGAACTGACCCTCTAATGTCCTCATTTCTACCCAATGCAAATCTTAGCATCTTTAACTCTGCCACCTCCAGCTCTGTCTCCTGCTTTCTGGTCAGTGTCACCGTCTCCAACACATATAACATAGCTAGTCTCACTACCGTCCTGTAGACCTTCCCTTTCACTCTTGCTGATACCACAGAGCTCTTACTTACTTATAAAATAACAAAATAGCCATTAAAAACAATTAAAATGTGTAAATCCTTTACTGCTTCTGTTTGGCCTGGCCTAAAAGAATATTTTTATTGATTTTTTTTTTCTTTCTGCAGTTGAATTTGAAGTGAAGCTTGGCTGCTTTGCTCATTTTGTCAGTTTACTTAAATGCCATGGTAGTCCAAAATTGTAAGCTAAAAGGCAATGGCCATTTTTTTTTTTTAACACATGGTGCAAATATTAAAGACATTTAACAGACATTGTAAACATGATCAACACCTTAATAACATTCCAGAAGTTGGCAAACTTTTACTAAAAAAAGAGAATATATACACAATTCGACACCTTTATTCCGTGCTGCTTTATAGCTTTCAAATGTGCATGTGATTGTGGTCCTTTAAGGCAGTGAACTGTGGTCTGTATAATTCAAAACTAAATATTTCTTACAATTACAAACATGGCATGCATGTAATTTTTAAGGTTTATACTTAACACTTGTGGAAGAAATTATTAATATATCTACAGTATCTCTATCTATAAACAATTAACCCAAAGAACCAGGCAGGAGGAAGCTTGTCCACTGCCTTTTTTCTTTCTCATCATGAAGAGGAATCACAGCACCCTTGTGATGGAATGGTCCCAAAGTAAAGACACAGAGATGTATTTATAGATAACTAAATTTACATAACCGTGCTAAATGAATGCTTATGCTGATTGGTTCACTGACTTGCAAATTCACTCTGATTGGCTTAAAGACATGAGTTGTTTTAGCAAAGACCATCACACAGCCCACATACCCCAAAATAAAAGTCTTGTTTCACTATATTCGTGGTCCTTACAATACTTTCCAATACTCTCTTGAGTTCCTTTGTGTGTGACATCTGAGTACATGATAGTGAGCCAACTTCTTGAACCATCACCCAGGACCTTCTTGTTGTTTACTTGACCTTTAGCTGGTTTCCTGATATACTTGAACAAGATTCTGACGTTTGTTAACCCTTTTATACTACTTCAACGATAGATGCTATATTTTAATGTGCAATGCATACCAAAACATTTTATGCACAATAACTATAATACCTGTAAAAGGCCCCCAAGTCTCATATTTCTTCCACACAATCTTTTTGTATCATTATTCTGTAATGTTTAAAAAAAAAAAGTATTACTCTTACCCAAGTGTTGCCTCACCCCACGTGCCACCCATTGGGTAAAAAGAAATGTGATGTTAGGCTTCTGGTCTTTGTGATCCGATTTTATGTGGATTTTTTTTTTATTAGGGATTCTGTTAGTTCTTGACTGTAATTGGTTGTCCATTCTTAGTGAAGTCACACCGATAAATAATATTACAAGAAATAATTAAATAATACAAAGAATATCATTTGTTCAACAAAAAAGAAACGTTACACGTTTTAAATTGATTTACAATACAAGCATAACCACAAAAAGGGCACAACATTTTTATTTGAATTAGATTTTCTGACTTGTAAGTAGGAGATCAAAATCCTATTGTTTGCTTTTGCATTACAGTATAAGGTAAATTATTGAAAGAGAGTTTGAGTTCTGAGGTTACATTTGCTTTAAGGGTAGCAAAGGAACATGTTTTTGCCTAAAGGGAGTGTTAGATTTATCTCTTGAAACAACTCCCAATGAGTTTTATAAAGGAGGCATGTGCAGCTGCTAAAATCGCTGGAGCTGTCACTACAAGTGAACTGATTCTTTAGGAGCTGTCACACCGATTCCAAGATGTGCATTGAGTCACACTCCCATTTTGTCAGCCATTTGATGTAAAGAACACCAGAATATGAACAGGAATGCTGTGTGGAAGTAAAACAAGCACTTGGTCACAGTATGCTTCCTTCAAAAATCACAAACTCACAGCTTCATGCAAACGTTTGGACACCCTGGCCAAACTACATATTTTGTTCACATATGAAGTAAAAAACATAGTAAGTACAACTGTGACAGCAAACAAACTATGGCACTTTCATAGAAATGTTAATGTACAGTGACATTTGTTTAATGAGCTGGAAAAAAATGTAAAAAAAAAATGGAGAAATTAAAGAAAATCTTAAAGATCTTTATATGGAAAACATAAGAGTAAAAGAAATGTTAATCTCTTATTTTTGAAAGTATTGATTTGGTTAAGTTTTCTTTTAAATAAATAGTGACTGATTGTGTGAGGCAGCTTGTGCACTGATGAGATTTTTATACTATTTTAGTTTATCTAAACAGCCAGCATTGGGTTGGAGTCATCAGGTGTTTCTGTGTGAAGTTCACAAGTGATCTGTCAAAGAGTTCTGCATGTACCTGTGCTGTTTTACTTTGTCCCAGCATATACATGAACTATGCCAATACCGAGGCCCAGTGAAATAGTATTGGGGTATGTAAAGCAGAGAGAGTAGCACTGGAGACTGAAGACCATGGATGAAATGAGTGTGTCCAGGGGTCATCTGCTTTAACTGTCACACAATAACCAAAAGTGACATCTGATCACAAGAAAAGATATGAATATGGTGAACTCTGGTTAGGAAGTAGACCAACCGGGAAGTTACTGACTTGATAGAGAGGAACTATTTTTGTGTGAGATTGTACTTTATATTAACCCCTTAAGGCAGATTTTTGTTTTGTTTCATACACAATCTGTTTCTATAGATATGAAGTCCAGCTTATCCAGTAAAGCCCTCCAACACTTAATATGATAAAAATACTGCAGTGTAGTACAAAATATGGTGACATAAATCTTGCTGATGGGTAATATGTCTGTATATTAAAAATAGCTTGATAATGGGGACCTGTGGAAACAGAATAGACAGTTTCATGTTAGTGATGGGTCACCATATGATTTTGCAGTCAGTAATATAAACCAAATTAATCGAAATGGGAATTCTTTGGCAAGAGGTACAGTGCATCCGAAAAGTATTCACAGCGCATCACTTTTTCCACATTTTGTTATGTCACAGCCTTATTCCAAAATGGATTAAATTCATTTTTTTCCTCAGAATTATACACACAACACCCCATAATGACAACATGAAAAACGTTTACTTGAGGTTTTTGCAAATTTATTAAAAATAAAAAAACTGAGAAATCACATGTACATAAGTATTCACAGTCTTTGCTCAATACTTTGTCGATGCACCTTTGGCAGCAATTACAGCCTCAAGTCTTTTTGAATATGATGCCACAAGCTTGGCACATCTATCCTTGGCCAGTTTCGCCCATTCCTCTTTGCAGCACCTCTCAAGCTTCATCAGGTTGGAAGGGAAGCGTCGGTGCACAGCCATTTTAAGATCTCTCCAGAGATGTTCAATTGGATTCAAGTCTGGGCTCTGGCTGGGCCACTCAAGGACATTCACAGAGTTGTTCTGAAGCCACTCCTTTGATATCTTGGCTGTGTGCTTAGGGTCATTGTCCTGCTGAAAGATGAACCGTCGCCCCAGTCTGAGGTCAAGAGCGCTCTGGAGCAGGTTTTCATCCAGGATGTGTCTGTACATTGCTGCAGTCATCTTTCCCTTTATCCTGACTAGTCTCCCAGTTCCTGCCGCTGAAAAACATCCCCACAGCATGATGCTGCCACCACCATGCTTCACTGTAGGGATGGTATTGGCCTAGTGATGAGCGGTGCCTGGTTTCCTCCAAACGTGACACTTGGCATTCACACCAAAGAGTTCAATCTTTGTTTCATCAGACCAGAGAATTTTGTTTCTCATGGTCTGAGAGTCCTTCAGGTGCCTTTTGGCAAACTCCAGGCGGGCTGCCATGTGCCTTTTACTAAGGAGTGGCTTCCGTCTGGCCACTCTACCATACGGGCCTGATTGGTGGATTGCTGCAGAGATGGTTGTCCTTCTGGAAGGTTCTCCTCCCTCCACAGAGGACCTCTGGAGCTCTGACAGAGTGACCATCGGGTTCTTGGTCACCTCCCTGACTAAGGCCCTTCTCCCCCGATCACTCAGTTTAGATGGCCGGCCAGCTCTAGGAAGAGTCCTGGTGGTTTCGAACTTCTTCCACTTACGGATGATGGAGGCCACTGTGCTCATTGGGACCTTCAAAGCAGCAGAAATTTTTCTGTAACCTTCCCCAGATTTGTGCCTCGAGACAATCCTGTCTCGGAGGTCTACAGACAATTCCTTTGACTTCATGCTTGGTTTGCGCTCTGACATGAACTGTCAACTGTGGGACCTTATATAGACAGGTGTGTGCCTTTCCAAATCATGTCCAATCAACTAAACTTACCACAGGTGGACTCCAATTAAGCTGCAGAAACATCTCAAGGATGATCAGGGGAAACAAGATGCACCTGAGCTCAACTCTGAGCTTCATGGCAAAGGCTGTGAATACTTATGTACATGTGCTTTCTCAGTTTTATTTTTAATAAATTTGCTAAAACCTCAAGTGAACTTTTTTCACGTTGTCATTATGGGGTGTTGTGTGTAGAATTCTGAGGGAAAAAATGAATTTAATCCATTTTGGAATAAGGCTGTAACATAACAAAATGTGGAAAAAGTGATGCGCTGTGAATACTTTCTGGAAAGCACTGTATACCGCCCTGGATTTGCATACTATTTATTGCAGTAGCATGTGATCTGAGACGTATTCTATAAACAATGCTGTTGATGCATCACAGACAGCTCACTATATACAAAAACCTTGATATTCTCCATGACACCATCCTGTGAAACACTCAAACTGAGATGACTGACAGCAAAGGGATAGAGAGAGGAGGGAAAGACACAGACAGGCTTGTACGGTGGAGGGGCTGTGGTGCTAGTTTCAAGTGCCGGAATGAAAACGACTAATGTGAGATAAGTCAGTATGGTGGGAGTATACACTACTGGTCAGAAATTTTAGAATACCTCAGTTTTTCTTCAAATGTAATAAGTTGAAATACAATGAATAATTTAAAATGATGAAGAGGTAAGCAGTAAACTGCCAGAGGTTTAAATTTAAAGTTTAGGTTGGCAAAAACTGGAAACAAAAAAGGAAATTTCAGAATATTACAAATGGGCCTTCATCAGGAAACAACTGAAAGGTTAATAGGCTGCAGCAACTAAAGTAAATGAAGTCTTGCAAGTTGAAGCAAACAATTTGTACAGGTGTCCCAACTTGTGTTGATTAGTTCTAAACCCTCTGTTTCTCTTAAAGCAGAGTTGGAACAGACTGTGTTACTACACCCTCTGAAGTACGACTTGGACAATATTACACTGCAGAAAGTTAGAAATTCCAGTGATTATGGCAAGAAAATGGCAATTAACAAATGAAATGAGACAGAGCATTGTCACCCTTAGAAGTGTAGGCCTCTCATTTAGAGAAATTTCAAAAAAGTCAAAGTGTCAGTGCGTATGGTGGTGCCCTACACAATCCAAAGGCAACTGGAAATTGGAGAAAACTCAGATAGGAAGAGATCTGCAGACCCAAAGTCACAACTCAATCAGCAGACAAGTTTCTGAGGGTCACTAGCTTACGAGATCACAGGCACCTCACAACACAACAGCTTCAAGCACAGCTTAACAGTGCAGGTCGAAAAAAAGCAAGTGTCCGTTTCAGCTGTGGAGTGGAGACTTTGTGCTGCAGGTTTGACAGGGCGAGTGGTAGTAAGAAAACCATTCCTGAAAGGACAAAATAGGACCTTGAAACACTGGCTGTGGACTACTGCAGACTGGAAGAAAGCCGTCTGGATCGTTGAATCAAAATTTGAAGCCTTCGGTTCATCATGCAGGGTGTCTGTATGCTGTCGAGTTGGTGAAAGGAAGATTCCTCAGTGGGTCACACCAATTGTCAGACCTGGAGGAAAAAGTTTGATAGTCGGGGGTTCTTTTGTTGGATGCAGAGTTGGTGGTGACTTGCACAGAGTGACTGGCATTCTGAATCAAAAGACTGCTACTTTGATGATTTCAATAAAATTTTGCATGCTTAATGATTTCTTGACTTATTGTTTTAATTTGCAATTGTTTATTTGTTCTATGCTTTGATTTCATGGAGTTGTCCCGCACATTCACAGCATGAAGGCCATGTTTGTTGGACCATTGAGAACTCTAAGAACACTAGAAAATATCTAAAGGGTGTAGAGTAGACTATGGCATTCAGTACAACGTCAGTTGGCAGCGTTAAAACATTTTAAACATTTTCAGCTGCTCGCCAAATTCTTCATTAAGATCTATTCCACTATATGAAATAAAAAATGAAAGAAATAAAAATTTTGCCTACATTTTTAGGAAAAAATTAGATCCACAATTGTACCTAATTTAGTTAACTTTTAAATGAAAACCAGAATATACTGAGCAGTTTGCAAGCTCATTCAGAATGTGTGTTTTAATGGTGTGGCTCATTTGAAAAATATTTCTTAAAAATAATTATTATTTAAGACAAGGTAAATGAATGGCATCGATTTAATTATTTGTCTATGTATGCCTCTGCTATTATCAATATGGTAATAATTCTTTTCTTGTGTCCCGGTATGGTATCGATTTTCTTATTTAAATGTTTAGTAACCCTTGATGTAGACAAACATATTCGGTTCTTTTTTTTCTCTCTAGTACTTGTAGGTGTGCGTGTTTGTGCCCATAGATGGACAAACATCCACGATCAGTTCCTACCTTACAAGCCATGCTTCTGGAACAGTTCCAGACCCTGGAAAAAAAAAAAAAAAAAAAAAAGCAGGATCACAACAATGGAATACCCGATCAGTGGGACATGCCAATAAACAGTTCAGTTCCTAAGGCTTATCTCAACTGGTTTGAACCACATGGACAGTATAGTCACTAATCTGTCTGGGAGCGTGTCATTGGACTGTGGGAAGAACTACAAGCAAACTCCAACAGAAGAAATTAAATTACCACCCATTGGAACCCTCCGAATTCCTCACTTTTACTGAAGTAAAAACACAAAATTCTAAGCAACGTCTGATCAACTGTGTTGTGCAGCTTTTGTGAGTTCAAATTGCACCCTGACATCATGTCTGTCACACGAGGCATTTATGGTTGCTTAAATCAGTTCATTTTTGCAAACACTGGCATCATAGGGGGCTTTTTTTTTTAATTAAGCTTTTCAGCCTCTCCAATCTTTCTGTCTTCTGAAATGTAATAAACCTGAAAATCTAAGTACAACACTTATTTTATCTGACACTGTTAAAATTAAAGAGTCGGAATTAGGCAGTGTGGTGTTGTGGTTAAGGCTTTGGACTTCAAATCCCACTACTGACACTTTGTGACCCTAAGCAAGTCACTTGACCTGCCTGGGTTCCAATTGGAAAACCAAAAAGAAACGTGACAATTTTATCATACATGTTGTAAGTTGCCTTGGATAAAGGCGTCAGCTGAATAAGAAAATGTAAAAATTATCCTTCAGAGTATTGTTAATGGGTAACAATTTTTTGTTCCTTCAAAGAACCATCCAAATGAAGGTTCAGAAAAGATCCTTTATTTATTTGGATACATAGACTCAAAAATAACAATGAATAGATGATAACAGATCATTCTAAAAGGACTCTTGCTGCATACAATCCCACAGGCTAAGTTCAGGTTTCTTGATCTGTTGGTATCCTTCTAGGTAGCCTATGACACATGAAATATTTCTGTTTTGTCCACATACTAGGAACCCTTTGAAAGCCCAAAGATGCAATTTTCCAGAAATTGAAATTCATTCTTCCCAGAATGAAATGGTTCTTTGTCAAGCAAAGGTTCTTTGAGGAACCACGCAACCCAGTAAAGTGCCATTAAAGAACCAGTAGTTCCAATTTAAGAGAGTAGGAAGGCACAATGGTAGTGCTGACTCCTTACCTAGTTTGGACTCTCGGGTGATTCTCAGGTGGAGTGCCTTCTGTGTAGAGTCTGCATGCTCTTCCTAAGCTCATGTGGTTTACCTATGAGGTTCTAAGATGTTCTGCCATGGTCAGTGGTGAATCTTTTTTTTGTCCTAAATGAATAAATACTGTTGTGCCCCATCCAAGGTTCGTTCATAGCAGAGGTGTGTAGTAACAAGTTACATTTACTCCGTTACATTTACTTGAGTAACTTTTTTAAAAAATTGTACTTTTAAGAGTAGTTTTACTGCACCATATTTTTTACTTTTACTTGAATATATTTGTGAAGAAGAAACGCTACTCTTACTCTGCTAGACTCCGTCTTGGCTGCCGCCAGGCATTACGGCCAGACTGTCCGAGGTTGGCTTTCCTCCTTTCTTCCTTCGCACTCACGTTGTTGCACCTTGGAAGCCTGGTGAGGTCACCTGCCTTGCTCGCCCGCCACACTCCACCCGAATGTTCAGTGGGTTGACTAGCCCCTAGAGCGCTACAGCTAACCCTCTTTCATGGGGCCCAAGCTCGCACTGCTTCCTCCCTCCAAGTGGCCAGATCGTCGTTCCCAAGCCTGCTTTTCATGTCTTTTAACCTCTTTTCTTTTCTCCTTTTCTTTGGTTCCCCCTTTTTTTTTTGTGCTGACCTGTATATATACATTCCCATCTCCGTGGGCCTTAATCACACACAGCACAAAGCCAATGAAGCAATTGAGAACGATGGTGCGACTTGCTCCAACTACCTCAGTAACTCCCTGCGGTCATGCAGTTGCGCCCACGGAGAGTGACACAGCGTTATGGATTTGAAACTGGCCCTTTTTTTTTTTTTTTTTTTTTTTTGAAGCCGTGGACCCACTACACCACAAATTGAATATGCAGTATTATACTGTCAGTGTACAGGATATCTCGTCACTGTAAGTAGTCTGCACTGTTCAAACATCCATGTTACCTACTGGAGGTATTCGCTTCAAAAGCTTTGTTGTGAAAAACTGAGATTTGGAACTTTGTGTTATTTGCGCATCTTTATTTTGTGAAGATGTTATTTATTTTTATTCATTTTTTTTATTTTATTATTTGGAAATAGCAGAATTTGCACATTTTATATTTTTGTCTGTCTTATTACAACATTTCTATAAAATAAATCATTTATTATGTTTAAACAGTTACTCAGTACTTGAGTAGTCTTTTCACCAAGTACTTTTTTACTCTTACTTGAGTAATTTTTTTGAATGACTACTTTTTACTTCTACTTGAATAATATTATTTTGAAGTAACGCTACTTTTACTTGAGTTCAATTTTTGGCTACTCAACCCTCCTCTGGTTCATAGCGACTGCCTGGAAGCAAAACTGGAGTGTAGTGGCAATGGCAAATTGGACATCAGAGCACAACGCTGTTAACACTGAATGACGTCTTGCCAGATACATACTATATAACGCGTTTGAGTCAGGTGCACTGCCCAGTAAGAAAATAGTGCTCACTTTGTCAGAACATGGTGTCACAATCTAATGCATTTCTGGATACATTACAGATACCACAAATAGACGCTTTTAGTGCGGAGGAACTTGATAAACCTCTGATGTTATCAGAATTACTAGATGCTATAAAATCACTCCAAGGCGGGAAAGCAGCAGGCCCTGATGGTTACCCTGCAGAATTTTACAAGAAATTCTCCGCTCAGCTAGCCCCCCTCTTATTAGCAACATTTACAGAAGCCAGAGATAACCAATCTCTTCCACAAACCTTTCGCCAAGCACTAATCACTGTCTTTCCAAAACAAAATAAGGACTTATTACAATGTGCATCATACAGACCAATTTCACTTCTGAATAACGACGTTAAAATACTCTCTAAAATCTTAGCCGGAAGGGTGGAGAAAGTGCTCCCCTCGGTAATATCACAAGACCAAACTGGATTTATTAGGGGCCGGCACTTATCTTCCAATCTTCGACGCCTGTTTAATGTATTATACCCACCAACTAAATCAAACACCCCAGAAATATTATTATCATTAGATGCAGAAAAAGCATTCGACATGATTGAATGGAAATACCTTTTTACTATATTGGAGAAGTTTGGGTTTGGCCCAAACATCTGTGCATGGATTAAATTACTGTATACTAACCCAGAAGCTTCAGTTTGCATCAACAACATTTGCTCAGACTACTTTAAACTAGAACGTGGCACTAGACAAGGATGCCCCTTGTCACCGCTGCTGTTTGCGATTGCCATTGAACCACTGGCAATACATTGTCGAAATACTGATCAGATAAAGGGGATTAGCAGAGAAGGACTGGAACAGAAAATCTCATTATATGCAGATGATATGGTACTTCATATATCAGACCCAGAAAATTCTGTACCTGCAGTCTTAGCAGCACTCACAGAATTTCAAAAGATCTCTGGTCTCAGAATTAATCTGAATAAAAGTGTACTCTTTCCAGTGAACTCTCAAGCATATAATATTAGATTAGATACCCTACCTTTTATCATTGCAGAACAGTTTAAATACCTAGGGGTAAACATCACAAGTAAACATAAAGCTCTATATCAACAAAATTTCGCCGTTTGCATGGAAAAAATTAAACAAGACTTGCATAGATGGTCAACCCTTCATCTCACACTAGCTGGAAGAATTAACTCTGTTAAGATGAATATTCTTCCTAAGCTCCTTTTTTTATTTCAAAACATCCCAATATACATTAATAAATCATTTTTTAGGCAATTAGATTCGACAATAACCTCATTTATTTGGAATTCAAAACATCCACGCATCAAAAGAGCGACCCTACAAAGACAAAAGGCAGAAGGCGGCATGGCTCTACCTAACTTCCAGTTTTATTACTGGGCAGCAAATATACAGGCGATAAGAACCTAGACACAAATAGAAGAACATACACAGGCTTGGTCCGCAATAGAATTAAATTCCTGCAGTACTTCTTTGTATTCCTTGCTCTGTGCTCCATTAAACACACGTTATCGGCAATACACTAATAACCCAATTGTGCTCCACTTACTTAGAATCTGGAACCAATGTAGAAAGCATTTTAAGACGGAGAAGCTTCTATCTGTGGCACCCCTGCAAGAGAACCACCTCTTTCAACCCTCACAAACATATGCAGTTTTTAATATTTGGAAAAAATGTGGAATTAACTTGCTTAGAGATCTTTATATAGACAACGTCTTTGCATCCTATGAGCAATTACATTCCAAATTTAACATTCCAGCTACACATTTCTTTCACTATCTTCAAATCAGAAACTTTGTTAAACAAAACCTTCCAGATTTTCCTCATCTTGCACCCTCATCCATGCTGGAAAAAATATTGCTCAATCTCAAGGATTTAGACTCCATCTCTACAATATATAAAATCATTTTACAATCCCTCCCTTTTAAAGATCCAAGAGGACACTGGGAAAAAGATCTTTCAATTAATATATCAGAAAAGGAGTGGAAAGTAGCAATGCAGAGAATTCACTCGAGCTCCATATGCGCAAAGCATACAATTATACAACTCAAAATTATATATCGAGCACATCTGTCTCGACTAAAACTCTCCAAAATGTTCCCAGGGCATGATCCAACCTGCGAACGTTGTAACCAAGTCCCAGCCTCACTAGGTCACATGTTCTGGTCCTGCACCAAATTAACATTATTCTGGACAAACATTTTTAATTACCTTTCAGATAGCCTTGGACTTACAATCCCTCCAAACCCATTAACAGCTGTGTTTGGTGTTCTTCCAGATGGGTTTAAAGCGGAGGAAGACAAACAAATTGTGATTGCATTCACTACACTTTTGGCACGTAGACTTATTCTTATAAACTGGAAGAACCCAAACTCTCCTCTTTTAAGTCAGTGGGAAACCGATGTGTTATATTATTTGAAGTTGGAAAAAATCAAATACTCAGTTAGAGGATCCGTACAGACTTTTTTCAAAACATGGCAGGATCTAATCAGTAATATTTTAAAATAAGTTCAAAAGGCACAGAGAATTTATTAATTTAGGTATGTCTCCAAGCCTTAAATTTAACGCCGTTTGGCTTGCTCTCTCTCTCAGGGGTGGGGATCGATCTGTTCTTAATTTTTCTCTTTGTAAAAACTTGATTGCTTTGTATGGATTGTAATAAAATTAATAAAAAAAAAAAAAAAAAAAAAAAAAAAAAAAGAACATGGTGTCACGTGAGCTTTCAAGAAAGTAAACACCTGGAAGGCAGCAGGTCCGGACGACAAATCGGGATGTGTTTTTTAAGTGTTGCTAATCACCTTGCACCAGTGTTCAAGGTAATATTTATTCTCTCTATAACCAAGTCTGAACTACTAACAAGCTTTAAAAGATTCACCATTGTCCTTGTACTTACCAGTCCAACCTACCTGAATGATTAACACCTATAGCAGTGAAGTGTTTCGAGAGCTACTCAAAAATGGTAGGAGACTTGAATGCATTACAGTTGGCATATCCTTCTAGTGGATCCACAGAGGATGCCCTCAACTTGATCCTTTATAGTGTACTGCTCACCTGGACAACAATGCTTTTTATAGACTATAGTTGTACATTTAACACAAGAAACACCTTTAAGCTCATCACTAAAACTGAGGGACCTGCATCTGAGCACTTCATTGTGCAGCTGGGTAATTTTAACGTTGTGGCAGACAGACTCCATTGGTTCACTTGGGTTGGCCACACTTCACTGTCCCTCAGTCTCGCCATAGGGCTGCATGCCATGTCCTCCGCTGTACTCCCCCTACACATAAGACTGCATGGCTGCACTTGACTCTAACATCATTGTCACGTCTGCTGATGACACAGCTCTGGTAGGCCTGATAACAAACAACAATGAGCGGGCTTATCCAGATGAGGTGGACAATCTGTCAGCACTGGAGTCAGGACAACAGTTTACTCCTGAATGTCAGCAAGGCAAAGGAGCTGAATGGGTACTTTGGGAGGAAACAGAAGAGGCGCTACCAGCCCCTCAGTATTAACAGCATTTAGATAGATAGATACTTTATTAATCCCAAGGGGAAATTCACATACTCCAGCATTGGGTAGATGGGATGAAAAATTTCATTTACCTAGGCTGCCAGATCACACAGGACCTGACCTGGTCCAAGCACATTGACACCCTGGTGAAAAAAGCATGGATTTACCACCTCCGACACCTCAGGGATTTCAGCTTGCCCTCCCAATTACTAAACAACTTCTACACATCCACCATCAAACAAATCCTGACAGTAAGTCTTGCTGCCTGGCTTGGAAACCACACATCTCTGCAGAGAGTGGTGCTGTCAGCTGAATGCATCACTAGGAGGGCACTCGCCAACTTCCAGGATATCTACACCAAGTGATGTCAATACAGGCCAAAGAAAATTATAAGGGATACTATGGAGAACTTCCTGTCCACAGTCCATCAGCATCTTGAATGACGAAAGTGTCCAGAACTACATCATGCCCTATTGTTAACTGTCTTACATTAAGTTATTTATTTATCACATATTTTAGAATGTTATTATACAAATAATGGATAATATTGCATTCATTATATATATGTATAGGGATATTCACTCAAAAGAGGCCCTGAATATTCTTTTGTAACTCCCGTTAGGATGAAGCGATCTGAACCAAAAAAATACGCTCTATACCTTGATGTTTGTGTAATCAATTGCATTACATGCGATGCTGGAAGTGGTTTCCGTTCTCTGCCAGACACATTTCGATGTGGCGCTCCATGTTGCTGAACGTATCGGCAAGCGTCTCGGCTGGGTGGAATAGCAGCAATTTCACGGTGGGTGTTTTCCTTCAAATCTTCAACAGTGAGAGGCTCGTTCCGATACACTTTTCCTTTGAGCAGACCCCAAAGGAAGAAGTCTGGTGGTGTAAGATCTGGTGATCATGGTGGCCAAAGCCCCTTTGAAATTACCCTGTTGCCAAAGAAGGACTCAGTGTCTGCCATGCTCCTTGCCAATATGTGACACTTTGCTCCATCTTGCTGGAAGTAACCTTCTGTTAACTCACGATCATTCAGTTGATTCTGACATCGCTTAAACGAATTGGTGACCCAATAGGTTTGCACCGTGAAGACGCGCTGCTCAATCCTGTACATCACCATCCTGCTGAGAAGTCGAGTGACTGAGTGAAGGGGTACAGGCGGTATGCACCCAGAAGTTGCAAATGGAGGTAGAAAGTCGCGACAGTTGTCTGGCGCCTATCTCATCGCTCTGACGCAGGGGCGTCCCGGCTTGTTTGAAGCTTCATATACTGAGGAGCACATTGCATGTTGTTTCATTCAGATTGCTTCATTCTAGCGAGAGTTATTACAGAATATTAGGGGGTCTCTTTAAAGTGAATCTCTCTGTATTATTGTATTTTTTCCTTTTATATTCTTAAATACACAGTGTTGGAGTTTAAACTAAGTATTTAACTACATATTTTACTGTATATATAATTTGTATGTGACAAATAATATTTGATCCATTTACACGCATGCACAAATTAGTATTTCACATTTGGACATCTTGTAACCTTAACTTGTTCTACTGTCCATTCTCTCCCACAAGCTCATATCGGAGTTTTCCTTCCCTTCCACCTCTTGGTCGCACTCCCATTCCTTTTATCTCTCAAATTCCATGTCAGCCTCCACACCCACTGCACCAGAACCAGCCTTCTTTTTGCTACCCTAACCTGATGATGTATTTTCACAGGCGTAACAGTAACTAGGGTTCTTGCATAACATTTAAACAAAATCTGTGTAATAGACTTTATTTAAACATAAAAAATAAAAGTTAATATTTACATTTAGATTTTGGCATTCCAGAGTGCATTGTTCTCAAAATTCGAGATACCGAAGCTCATGATTCGCACAAATTACGCACCATCCATGTGAGAGAAAAAGTAAGCCACAGTAATAATTTAAAAAACAAGATGTTTTATTTTACAACACCTTTAAAAGACGTGATTCAATTCCCTAACAGAAAGGAATGGATGTTGATACACCACTTCTTATAAGGCATGTACGTTAACAGAATGAGAAAAACAGCATGGCTCCTGCTCAATTCATATATCCTTTTTTCAGTTCCTTTAAACAATGGGTATTTTTTTATTAAGGCAGGTAAAAAAGGAAACAGCTTTTTCCTGTTTTTTATAGCTCTAGCAGACCTGTAAAGAAAAAATTGCCAGTTAAGACAAAATATAAGGTCCATATTTTTTAATTTTCCACACTTAGTCAACACTCAAATATCACTACAGTAGTGATGAAAGAGAAAAGTCAAGTCAAGCCTTGTCATTGTAAATACCATGTGGATGTTGGCATGAATGTGTCCTGTGATGGCCAAGCACTCCATCCACAGTTATGGACTATACTGCTTTATAAGATACTCAGATGCTACTGAGTTTAGTGGAATCAGTAACACGATAAAGTAAATGTTTCTCTCTCCACAAACATAATTCACATCTACAGTCATCCGTCTGTCTATCCCACTTATCCACAGTCACAGGGTACCAGTGCCTATTACAGCAAAACTAAGTGCCAGGCAGGAACATTGCTGTACAGGGTGTCAGTCCATCAATCAAATCACAGGTCTCCTTACACACATATTCATACTCACTACAGCTCATAGTTTTAATTTAACCCAACGTGTGTCATTGTCAGATGCAAAGAAATTGCATATGGATAAGTGAAAAATGTGCAAACTTCATAGGGAGACCAGGAATCAACCCCAAAACTTTGGGATTGTGAGGCAGCAGCAATAACCCACTGTGTAGCAGCGGTACCTGCCCACCTGCATACAATTTGTACACTTACAGGTTTCAGGAATTTAATAAAAATGTTTGCATGACACCTGGCTGTCAAGTCAAAAGTTCAAATTACATTTGAGGTACCTTAAAATGAACAGTGTGTCATGTCAAGATGTCTTCAGATCTATTTGAGCTATCTTGAAATACAGTTGGTGGTAGCTCTAAAATGTTAATTTAGCTCTCCATACCTTTTTGCACAGGGATAAAAATTTATATAGGTTGGTTTAGCTGAGTGATGAATACAACAAGATCTGGAAATCAGAGTTTAGACATGTAATAAAAATGCTTAGTATTCGAACTATAATATAAATGTCATTATTGCACTGGTGTTGTTAGTGACAGATACTAGAAGTTCGGAGATATTTTTTTTCAGTTAACGAAGACATAAGTTTCAATGTAAGATAGTTATACTCACTAAAAGAGTTCCTCCTGGGGACAAATACAGTTTGTTTATGTATCTATTTAGTATATAGAGCCTTATCTATCTATCTTATACCTCTGTCATTTGAAATGATTTGAACTTTGTGACATGGCGCGTTAATATGCTGAAGTCGCCATCATTGGATAGGTACACTGCGGTCATAAAGGGATGGACAGCAACAATACTCGGGTAGGCTGTGGCATTTAAACCTGTGACGTAGCTCGAGTTTGTGCCACTTGGGGCGGGGCGTTGCTTCAATTCGCCACCCTCCAACATATCTGAAAATGTTAACCTACTAAAATGACGTATAGAGAAAAATTAAGATACATTTTGCATAGATTTATTCATATACTGTATAGAGAAATAGCAATAAATTTTCACATATAATTATAAGCATCAACTAGACAAGAATATAGTATAGATGCACTGATAAGCTGTGTTCTAATTATTAGTTTAATATAATTGCGCTGCAAAAACCAGACCCAGTGTAGTGTACAAGTGATAGGTGGGGATGTTTTCTGCGAAGAGCAAGAACGCATTTGGATTGATAATGAAATGAAATTATAAATTGTAAATTAGTTGTTTATCTTCCTAGAAATTATTATCGGTGTAATGTTTATGTTTATTTTTGATATTGCCTCATAAATTTCAACTACTGTGTCTGATGCCGTCACATAACGACACTCTGAAAATTACTTTTGAAGCATTTGTGGATAAAAATCACAGAATTTTACTTTTTTCATTCATGAGTGATATTTTTCTGAACTCTGCTGCTTACACATGAATTGTACTGAGCCTTTTGGCCAATAATACCATCCTGAAAAATGTGCCGCCCAGGGAGGACTGCCCCTAGCTACGGCACGGATTTAAACGATGCACAATTGGTATTAGAAGAGCTCAAATATCCTCTACCATCGCCACCAGCCTGAACCGTTGATACATGGCAGTATAGATCCCTGCTTTCATGTTGTTGATGACAAATTCTGATCCTACCATCTGAATGTTACAGCAGAAATCGTGACCAGGCAACATTTTCCCAAACTTCTATTGCCCAGTTTTGGTGAGCCCGTACATATTGTAGTCTTATTTGCCAGTTCTTAGCTGACAGGAGTGATGCCAGCTGTGGTGTCCTGCTGCTGTAACCCCTACTGCTTCAAAGTTCAACGTGTTGTGTGTTCAGAGCTGCTCTTCTGCACACCTCAGTTCTAATTAGCGCTTATTTTCGTTACTGTTGCCTTTCTATCAGCTTGAACCAGTCTGGCCATTCTCTTCTGACCTCTGGCATCAACAAGGCATTTTCATCCAGAGAACTGCCACTCACTGGATGTTTTCCCTTTTTCTGACCATTCTCTGTAAATGCTTGAGATGGTTGTGTGTGAAAATCCTAGTAGATCAGCAGTTTCTGAAATACTCAGATCAGCCTGTCTGGCACCAACAACCATGACACATTCAAAGTCACTTCAATCTCCTTTCTTCCCCATTCAGATGCTCAGTTTGAACTTCAGCAGGTCATCTTTACAATGTCTACAGGCCAAAATGCATTGAGTTGCTGCCATGCGATTGGCTGATTAGATATTTGTGTTAAGAAGCAGTTCAATTGATATACCTAATAAAGTGGCCGGTGAGTGTATTGTGATGTCTCCTCGAAAAAAAAAACACACTAAGGGGCTGCTTGTCTTCTAAATGCTGACTGGCTTTTAATTATATATGCTGCGATATAAACAGTGCCCTACTGCCACCCGTTGTCTGGGTCACAGGGGACACCTCCAAAATATAACTGTTCACTCCCTTCTCAACATGATGCTGTCTTCCTCTCGCTCCACCAACAACTACCACTTCTGACCAGCACCTCCCCTATTCTCCACGCACTGTTAATTAACCCTGATTCCTGTCACTCAGCTCTCTCTCTGCTGTCATAATTGGTTTGAGTTTCATTGTTTGTTTCAATTACGTTAGTATTTGCAGGACTTGTGTTGAAGTGACATTCGGCATCTGTCAAGCGTTGTAAGCATACAACCGGCTTCATCAATAACTTCGCATCCAGCTTTTGAGAGTTTAAACATTCATAAACATCAAAGTGTCCACTACTGAAATCGTCACCTGTGAATCTAAGATGTTTAAGAGGCATTGGCGGTTGTCAAATGGCGTAAAACATTTGGCCATTTCGGTACACTTGAAAGCGACAACCGAACAATTCAGCAGCAGCCATCAACTCACATGCAGAACCATAGGTGAAGGGCTTAAGCATTTCACTCTTCTAGTGCTCCTGTGTAGTATAATTATCTCCTGTACCGTCATCAGTCCACACCTTGAACCTGTCCCCGTCATTCAATACATAAGACACAATGTTCCTCCGGATATCAAGATTGAGCCTGATATGGCCGTGCAATATGTAACACAGAGAATGGAAAAGGTAGCCAGCATCTCCGGGCATGGAAACCACTCGGTAAGTGACAGTTCTTTGATCAATGGTGATCACCTCGATAGACATCTCACCACCCAAATCGCTGCTCGTGAATCTAAGATGTTTAACAGGCATTCCTGGTATTAACTTGTGGATATGCCTGCAAGTATTTAACGACAGTGTGTCTATTAACTTGTGGATTTTTCTTCGAGTATTTAGCGACAGAGTCTCTATGAACTTGTGGATTAGCCCGCGAGTATTTAGCGGCAGCATCTCTATGAACTTGTGGATATGCCTGCGAGTATTTAGCGACAGTGTGTCTATTAACTTGTGGATTTTTCTGCGAGTATTTGGCGGCAGCGTCACAAAGTTGTTTCCTTCTACCTGCATCAGAAAATGTACCATGATGTCTGACACGCCACCTTTTTACTGTTTTCTCACAGCTTGGATTGCTGCTGCCGTGGGAGGCGTGGGGATGGGGGACGCAATTTAGGCAGGCAGCCAACTACGTGGGAGGCGTGGTGATGGGGGACGCAACTCCGCCTCACACGCCGACCAAGTTGCAGGCTATGGACGTATATATGAACGTAAGTAGGATTCAGTCATGACCATTACGCGTAGAATTTCAAAATGAACCCTGCTTAACTTTTGTAAGTATCCTGTAAGGAATGAGCCTGCCAAATTTCAGCCTTCTACCTACACGGGAAGTTGGAGAATTAGTGACGTTGGAAAGTTCAATATGGCGGCTGACAGTGGCATCATACCACCGAAATAAGTATGTACATTGGTTTTGGTTAGCTCAGGGAAGCCACCTACCAAATTTCATGAAGATGGGGCCATAAATAAGAAAGTTCAACATGGTGGACGTTGTTGACCGTTACGCGTAGAATTTCGAAATGAAACCTGCTTAACTTTTTTAAGTAAGCTGTAAGGAATGAGCCTGCCAAATTTCAGCCTTCTACCTACACAGGAAGTTGGAGAATTAGTGACGTTGGAAAGTTCAATATGGCGGCCGACAGTGGCATCATACCAACGAAATAAGTACGTACATCGGTTTCGGTTAGTGCAGGGAAGCCGCCTACCAAATTTCGTGAAGATGCGGTCAGCTTTCTACCTACACGGGAAGTTGGAGAATTAGTGACGTTAGAAAGTTCAATATGGCGGCCAACAGTGGCGTCATGCCATCAAAATAAGTACGTACATCGGTTTCGGTTAGCGCAGGGAAGCCGCCTACCAAATTTCGTGAAGATGGGGCCATAAATAAGAAAGCTCAACATGGCGGACGTTGTTGACCGTTATGACCGTTATGTGTAGAATTTCGAAATGAAACCTGCTTAACGTTTGTAAGTAAGCTGTAAGGAATAAGCCTGCCAAATTTCAGCCTTCTACCTACACGGGAAGTTGGAGAATTAGTGATGAGTGAGTGAGTGAGTGAGTGAGTCAGTCAGTGAGGGCTTTGCTTTTTATTAGTATAGATTAGTAAACCTTCAAAATAATGTGCAGTTAAAGTCTCAACAGCATTCTCAGCATTTCTGGAACTTAGTAGAGCCAGATAACTATTAGAATCTTCACCAAGCAACTCTGAAAATGCTTTGTTTGGGTCTCCATACCTCTGTGAGTCTGACATAAATGTCATGAAATCAAAGTTCAGAACAAGACTGACAAGCATTGAAGTGACTCCATAAGAGTGAACCTCAGTGGCTCCACTCCACCAGACACCTGCCTCTCTTGTTGACTCCATGCAGTGCCAGTCATCTGACTAACTAAACAACACATCACACATGCAACTGGACCTGTGAATAAAGTGACACAGTGACATGTGACAAAATGACAAATGAAGAAGTCATATCTGTGGGTTTGGAATTGCATTGTTTTGTTTTGACAGCATTCATGTTTTAATTCAATAGCGTGAGATACACTAGAAAATGCATACAGACATACAAAATGCACTTGCAGGTCAACTAAATATTTTTTGTGATGTGCAATCTGTGAGTTGTGGACACCAACATTTTGTAAATGTTCAGGCAAAAGAAGCTTATTCAGTTTGTCTGGGTTGAAATAAGCTATGAGAATAAACGTTAGAAAACATGAAAATAGCTGAGACCTACTCATTTTGTAAAATTAGCTCTCAAGGGGTAAAAAGGTTGGAGACCCCAGCTGTGGAGATTTCGAAAAGTGAACTTTGATTGCGCTCATACGTACCCCTGTCCCGTTTCGTGGCCTGCTGTTTACTTTCCAGGTGTTTCTTAGGCGGACCGCGCCTTTCAGCGTCACAGGCGCGCGCGCGCGCGCTCAGGTAGTCGACTACTTCCGGTTATCCTGCGCTAGGCGAGAAAAAAAATCAATGTAAAAGTTCAAGCAAAAGTTGTGGACATTGTTCTAGCCTGCGGTCATGGATAAAGCAAAAAGGAAGATGGAGACCATAACAAGTCTCACAAATCAAGGTAAGGGTGGCTACTTCGTGCAAGTCGAGAGGTGGATGGCTCCTGCCTGTCGGTCGGTCCTTACGCGCGGAGCTCGACTCGGGACGCCAACAGTCGCTAGCGGTCCGCTTCTCTGCACGGATGTCAGATGCAAGCGTCACGCTCGAGAGTGGACGCTTCGTCCGTTGTACACGTCTCAGCGCTACCGTGCAATCCGAAAGTGGCGAGAAGTTATTTGATACAATAAGATTTATGTTTGAGTACACTTTTGAGGCAATGCTTAATCTGAAAGCTGTATAACAAAGTTTAAGGAGAATTGCGAAGTAATGCATTTAAAAAGTAAACGTTTTTACCCCGTCTGTTGTTTGGTGGTGTACACTTAGAGTCGCGTTTGTCAAAAAGTAGTTGAATGTTTAAAATCAACAATTGAAATACTTTGCACGTGCCATAGTTTTTTACTCCCATCGGTGTTAATAAGGATTGATTTATTACAGCGCCATTAATGGCACAATCCTAAGCCGCGCCTTACACGGTAACAACTGTTCAGTTTACCGATTTAACAGTGCAACATGAGGAATCGACGCATATTTCGGACACAAGTAATGTACTACGGGCAGACTCCAACAGGTTTGCCAGATCCTTAAAAAAATATACTCCAAGGAGAGCCAAAAAAATAGCCAAATTGGCCCCCAAAAGATAGACTCTACCTGCGGACCTCCAGAGTTCCACTCCATTGAGGAGGTTGGGGGGAGGGTTAGCTGACTCAAGTCAAGGAAACCAAGTGTCAAAATCTTGAAATCCAATTGGCTGCCCACAGAGGTCTGCGGCTGTACCCAACTCACAGAATGAGACACAGGAAGGCGGGGGGCGGAGTCAGAATGAGAGGGTTATTAACATACCATCAAACCATCGAATCCCTGGAGGGGAAGGGGATGTTATAGGTGACCCCTCAGAGATAATTCACAGTGTTAGAATGGGTGTATACCATCACATTCATTTTACAAAGGTGAAGAACATATACTGGTACAAGTACAAATAGCAGTGGAAGCGGTGCCAGACAGATGAAAAATATTGTAAAAATGCCCAAAATACCACATTGTTTTTAAGTGCATAGCCCAAAAAATACAACCCCCGAAAATCCATTTTCCCACTGATTAAAAACAGGCCAACTGGGCAAGAAAACCATGGACTTGGCAGTGCTGAGCAGGACCCTAGAAGTTAACAGATTTTGCTAGCATGAGGGCAGTACAGTGGGTAGCAGTTTCAACTCATGAACTTTGCATCCTGGGTAGGGTTGCAAGATGTCTGGTTTTGTCCACATGTCCTCCATTTGGCAGCCAGGGCTAAAAAGATTCAGATTGTCTGGTTTTTGCATGCTTATAGTATCCATTAGGGTTTGAGTTTGGTGTACTGGCACTATTAAGGGGCTTCAGTACTGGCACCTCACAGTCTGAACTCCATCTCCTTTTCTTTGCTTCAGAGCAATTGAAAAGTCATGGGCCACCACCATCCCTCCCCATGCAGGAAAATATTTGTTTCCTCTTCAAGTACTGCTTAGGAGAACCCCTGAGTGAAACTTACAGTGTGTCCTCCCTTGTTCTTCTTTCCAGTTTTCTGTGTCCTCCTTTGGCTACTGTAGTATCTGGCAATGCTAATCGTGGTTTTGAAGTCGATTCTGTGTCAAGAGGCATTTCTAAGTTTTGATTGTATTAGGGTTGTTATCACTTTTTTGGGTGTCTAGGCATAAACAGTTCGAGCATATTGATTGTTGATGTTGATGAGGAGCAGGGTGGGGTGTGTCACTTTTGGGGTTTTGAGCACTTTGACAAAGCACTTTGGTGAGTATCCCCATTGAGAGCGTTGATATTCACAAATATAGCTGGTAACTATTGAAAGAGTCCTCCTTAGAGGTGTGAAGACTTGTTGAAAGAACATACCGTTAGTTTCTAATTACGCGTTGGTACTGGGGGAAGTGCAGGAATGCACTGGCGTGCTTATATTAATTGCCCTTTACTCATAAGGACAGAACGAGGAAGTGCCAGTGTGGAGTTCTGGTGAGTACCCAGCAGCCCAGCTCAAGTGCTGAGTACCCCTGTTTTTCACACACATTCTCCAAAGACTTTCAGGTTACTTGGTGATAACAAATTGCACATCCTGTAAGTGCCGGTTTATACTTCATGCTTGGAACGTGTACGTGCAAGCATCATATTCCCCATAACTGTTCAATGTGTTGTTTTTCAGTATTGAGTCTATGAATGCAATTCCATTCTCCTGTAACACTTTTACTGTGATTTCCTCACAAAAACAGAAGCCTATGTTCCACATGTCCATTTTCCATGTCTCTGTCTGTGAGTAGTCACCTCTCAAGCTTGAAACTCTTGAGCTAAAGTAGTTTCCAACAACTTTTGGATCATTACTAATGGCGTGTGATTCCAACCACAGGACAAAGTGTCTGAAGCCATCTGTGCTGCCATGAATTACAATACTGTACTGTATATTTTCAGTTTTAGCATTTAGAACTTGTGAGTGATAGTGTACCTTCTTCTCATTCGCTGTGCCCACCAGTGCATATCAAATGCATATCAATAGAGTATACTGAAACAGTTGGTGGTGATGGTGTGTAAGTTGAAAACATCAACTTACAATATCACAAAGAATATCTTCAACCGTTAACACCATCTGGTCTTCCACCGGCAGAATTACTGTTGAAAGAAGGATGTATCGTATTGTTATTGTGTAATTTATGTAGGAATGATGGGCTATGCAATAGGACAAGATTAGTTGTATTCAAAATTGGTCGAACAATTGTAACATGTAAAAGTTTAACAGGCGACAAGAAAGGTAATGTAGTACATCTTCTGCGGATAACATTAGACACCAAAGGAGATCTGGATATGCCATTCTTATTAAAACATTTACAGTTTCCCGTTAGAATAGCTTTTACTATGACAATTAATAAATCACAGGGACAAGCTTTTGAAAAAGTTGGTTTATTTATTAGAGAGAAAGAAATGATATTCACTCATGGGCAATTATATGTTGTGTTGTCACAATGTAAGTCTAAAAACGGAATCAAAATTCAAAGCGATATTGACGAAATTTAATTCCAAATATTGATTTTACTGAAGTTTTACAGTAAAAGTGTAAGTTTAAAAAGTATTTGCGTGTTAATTTCAAAGCCAAACAGAACGAAAACGTATAACATAACGAATACCTCTAACGCATCATGAAACATAATTTTCTTTCAATTTATTACGTTTTACTATTTTTAGTATGGTTAATTATTCTCTGTAATGTAAAACAGTTAGTTATATTATGCATATGTAACAATTCCCATGAAAATAACAATCTGTTTAAATTGTAAATCCACTTCCCCATACATGAGTGGCAGAGCCGCAAAGTTGGTAGCGTGTAGCGCCCGCCTGGGGGTTGACAAACAAAGAGAGCAGGAAGCAGAGCCCCCTAGTTAGTCCGTTAAAATAAACAAAGACACAAAGTCAGGGAACACAACCTGGCTAAAACATGACAGTTTTGGTGCATCACTGCTGATCTCAATAACAAAATCCATGTGATTTCCTGCAGCACTGCTTGATTTATTCTTCTGTGGGTAACGAGCATTATTAAACACCTACTTTAAAAAGACAATAATTGTCCCTGTGCTGTAGGAACAAACGTGGACTGTCCTTTTTGATTACAGACCAGTGGCATTCACTCACTCTCATTATGATAAATTGAGAGACTGTTGCTGGGGCTCGTTAAATGTAATATTGTAGTGTGCTGGACCACCTCTACTTTGCATGTCTTGACCATCACTTGACAAAGGATGCCCTGTCCCGTACACTTAATACCATTCTGGCACACCTGAATAATGAACATGCCAGACTACGGTTTATAGACTGCAGCAAGACATTTACAAGCCATTGTACCATCAAAGTTGATCATCTGACTCCTAGTCATGTTATTTAATGTCATCCCCTGTAATCTTTATTTTGTTTGTCCATTACAGTTATCGTTAATTACAGCCATTGACTTTTGAAATTGGCTTTTTAGTTTGTAGGTTTGACTAAATCTAGGCAGTGTGGAGTTAGTTTTATATTTTATTTATTGTATTTTTTTTTACTTCTATTCAGTGGTCTTCACCGAGTTCTAAGGGATGTTTAATGCCCTTGAAAGTGCTTTTCTATGTTTTCTATGCCTTTTCCTCTTTAGAATCAGATCTCTGACTTGCTTTGAATACTTTCTTCCTTTCAAATTGAAGTTTTCTTTGATTGTCTCTGCCTTACACTGGCAACAAGCGAAAGAGAAAGAATGGATTTACCTTCACAGATTAATTTAAAGTAGCTAATCCTCTAATTCATCACAAAGATAGATTCCAACAGAAAATTGTGTCACTTCTCTTATTGAGATATATGCTGCCAAATTTATGCCTGCATTTACAGATGTGGTGCATACTTTTTAAGCTTAATGACATTCATTTCTTTGTTGAAGTGTTTTTTTTTCATTCCCCTTAATTAGGTGAATCACAGGGAGAATCCTCATCTAATCTGTTTCAAATTCAAAATTTGAGTCAACAAAATATATATACTGCCATTTCTTGCATCTGTCTGTGTTATGATGTGCAAAGAGGCCCATTCAGATCAATAATATTTCTAAAAGAGACTGGGAGAAAGGCATAGTCAGAAACAAAACTAAGTAGAAACCGTTGTAAAAAAGAAAATAGGAAAAACTGTTAACCAAACCGCTTTAAAATACATGCTTTGCTTTGTATCTGTCATACTTGGATAAATAGAAATTGTCCTTGTCAACCTTTATATATTTAACCCATGATATCATGCAGCATGACCTACTGATTGTTACCTGGTCATGTGTAACCAGATACTCACAAAATGGAGGCCCCCATGAGAGCCAAGATGCCATTGCAGAAAGCCATGAAAATATCTCTATTATAATAAAAAAATCCTGGGATGAGACGTGACTTTTTCAGAGAGATACTTTCACGTCCCGCGAGACGGGACTTTGTGCCAAGAGATTTAACCACGCCCGGGGCCGGAAATAAAAGACAAAAAGTAGATGACAAAGTAGAACATCGTAAAGATTTCAAAAATGTTAGCACGATACACATGCAGAGCAGGTTAGAGATAATGAAAGTACTAAAATTCAAAGTCTCAAAAAAATGATAGTAAAGATCACATTTGCGCAAACAAATGGAAATTATTACTTGGTGAGATAATAGAAAAGCGAAAAGAGATTGAATATATTGTTCGGATTTAAACTTTAATTCGGAGACTTGTAGATCGTCTAATTTGTATTGCCATCAGGGAAAAGTACTGTTTGTTCCCAATGAAGAGCCGTATCCACAAGAATTAAAAGATTTGTTGTTTGGTGAAAGTGAAATCCACGTACGCTGTCACACTTGGGTCACAGAGTTGCACAGATACACAGGAGATTTTAGAGACAGAAACATTATTCAAACACTTCAAACAAACACAAGTCTCTTTCTGGAGTGAATCGAGGTCCGTGTGTAGTCGAAGGGGACAGTTCCTTCTCTCAATTAAAAGAATAGAAAATCTTCCTCTTCATTGGGGCACACCTCGGGAGCGGGACCCCCAGTAGGAGCAGAGGATGTCTGGGGAAGAAGAGAGACAAGGCAGTGAGACAAAAGGACAGCTGCTGTACAGGCTTTTAAATGTTCGAAGCGCTGTGTGAGATGCAGATCACGCGGCACGGCAGCAGCAAGCCAGCAGCTGATCAAGCAAAGAGGAGGTTAAAAAAAAACTATATTTGTTTCCCATTGTTTCACCGTTTAAGAGGGGGATTCAGAGGAGCGACCGCATCTTCTTGGGGTGTGTTCAGCCCCCCCGCACAACACAAGTGGCAGAGACGCAAAGTGGCTGGCACGTAGCGCAGGCCAGGGGGGTTGGCGAGCGAAACAAGCAGGGGGCAAAGCCCCCTAGTTCAAAACACAAAAAAGATAATGGATAAAAAATCTGCACCTTCAGAAAATCCCAGCATTGTGAAGTTGGTACACACGTCCTTCGCCTCCGACTCTTCAATTTATAGTGCCACCGACTTTGATTCCGATTCCCCTGTTTGTAATTAGACTTCTATATCTACTATGTTAATTGAAAGCACATAACATACAAGATTTAAGGCATTTTATCACTGCCGTAGTGAATCATCAGGCTTTTTAGCACCATGACCTGTTAAAGTTTTTAGTTTAAAACTGTAGCGATGCTATTGTGGCCTTATTATATTATTTATTAAAGAAGTTATAAACATTGAGTAACATTAATCAAAAGACCAAACTTGCAAAGTTGAAAAAGAGGTATTTTTTATCAAAAAATTGGAAATTTTAACACATTATATTACAATTTACATTTAGTTGAAGTTGGAGTTGGTACAGTTTTTCAGACTCCAACTCCATTAACCCAATAATTGCTTTCAACTCCATAGTTCTGGCGCCAAAGAAGGATTGAATTGAAAAACTGTAACATAAACTCTGCCATAACAATATGTGCATTGCACTCAGAATTCCTGCTATTTGTCATTTGATGATTTATCATGGGGTTCCACTTAAAAAGGGTTTCTTAAAAGTCAACATCAATAATATAGCTTGTAGCATTTTTTTTCTTAACACCATCTGCCATATGTTTTTTGAATATAGATTCTTCCTTCAGTTTTCCTAAACCTCTTTACCATCACTGTATCACAGGAAGCCAAAATCTATCCTGGCCACATCTGGTACAAGGGAACCATCCTTGACCCTTGATACCAGTCCACCAGAAAAATATATCATGTTTAATACTTTTTTTTTTTCATTTTTTATTTTTACCGGGGCTGCTGCTTTAAATTGTAAGTAATTTTTCTAATGTATTGAATTAGTTTTGAATGAGCCGGCGTTCTGTAACAAATGACTGACTATGAATCACATTTATGACAAGCAGGGGAATGTGTTTTGTGGCGAATGTCTTTTCAAATCTAATTTTAGACTAATAAAAAAAGAAACTCATTTATTAAGTGTAAAGCCATCAAGAAAAATCTGTGCTATTTCTAAAATAGCCTAGTTTGTTCAAGGTCTTTCATTAAGGCCGCACCTCCTACTGTGCACCCTACATTGATAGTCTCATCTTGTAGATGTCATATTTAAAATTATGCATTACATTAATGCATCTGCTGACCCTTTTAAACAAAGTTGGTACACAAGTGGTTAGCAGCCGTAATGCAAACAGTCCTCATTAAACTGAATAGGTTGGTATTAATTACTGTCTTTTAGCATGTCTGAAGTGCTGATGTCCCACAGCAAACCTGGAGATTAAAAGTGTTTTACTGCAGTGCAAAAAATAATAAATTGACATTAAAAGACAATTTGTGCGTATTATCAGCGTGCAAAATGTATGTTGTCAATTATTTTAAAGAGCAGCAACTTAACAGGGGAGTTATTGCATTAAATCTGCAATCTAGACATCTGTAGTGTCATTTGGAAACTTTTTCTATATTAAGTACAATTATGCATAGCACTTTTAGTGATTTGAGGAAAGAAGGTCCCATGCAAATGAGTTACAATGTTAAGAGTATTAGAAAGTACTAAAAACACTATATGCTTCAAGCACATGCTTCTTATTTGAAAAAGTGCGTATTAAGCCAGGTAAGTGTTCTTAAATATGGTATTTTTTAAAAAAATGGCTAATCTGTGCTTAGTCCCTGACTGCAGTGGTCTTGTTAGTCACGTCTGCATGTGAACCTGTGTGAGTATCCTGTCTCTGCAATTAGGTATACCAGCAAAGGGCCCTTCCCCTCACATTTTGTACTTTCCTACGTGTCAGATGTGAATTTACTACATTATGTATTGGCAAATCTTTATTATTAGAAAGCCCAGTTGCCTTTGTTATTGATTTATTTTTTTTTTTTGTAAGCAACTTTGTTTGGGTCAAACATGAGTCTTGTCCTTACCTGGGGACATTGTCACCTTTTATGGTATGTTCCTCTCACCTACTGGTGTGATTGCTCATTTATTTGTATTTTTTTTTTTAAAATTATGTCTGCATATTACCTAGGCACTTTACTTATTTTCATATTTTCATTGCATTATTTCATTCCTCTTCAAATATAATAGTGTTGTGCTTTGTCCAACAGTTAATTGTAGAGCTCATTACAGCAATCATGATTTATCTCTGCTCATTATCCTTTTTTTAATACACTTGCTCAAAATTGCTTTAGATACATTGATGGTCAGGTCTGATTTACATTAACTGGCTCATTGTTTGAGTTTAATTTCCTTATGATTTAAATGTGAAATATGTATTGTAGTGTGCTGTGATTTTAAGTAGTATTCTGTTTACTCATCTATTCACATTTCTGGTACATACTCACACTAGACTAGCTTATTCTCACTGATATCTTTGAACAAAGGGATAACATATAAGCATTATTTAGGGCACAATAGCCTTGGTTCAGCCTGGTGTTAAAACACTGCTAGACAACAACAATATACCCCCCAACATAATGTTGTGCCCAGTCCAGTTTCTGTATTCTTTATAAATAATATATAATCTTTAGCTCAATATTTTAATAACAGCAGTTATTCACTTTTATTTTGAGTTGAAAACCAATCATTATACAGTTTGGTGAGCATGCAGTGGGTGTCAAAAGGAGGGGGTCAATACAATACAATATGATTAGCAAATCATTAAAGGCAGCTTGAGCAGCTCAACTTGGCAACATGGGAGATTGAAAGAAGAGCAAAAATGCACATCTACATTTGCTAGAAATGTCTTGGATTTAGAACAAGACATCTGAAACAATATTCTCTGGATTTATGTTATATTACTCCATGTCAGGAGTCATACTGTAAACTAAGGATGTCAAAGCTATGAAATCTGGAAAATGTTTTACCATATATACTCACAGATAAGTCGGGACTTGATTTTATTGTATAATTTCTGGTATTTTATAATGTTGTTGTATAAGTCGAATGCAGAAAACTCACGCTATTGGTCCAAGGGATAATGATATGCTAACGCCCACCTGAGAGAGTAACCACGGAGCATACTGCCTTTTTTTTCTATATACATGACCACACGGTAATACCTGAACTATTCCGCAGCAACATTTGCACTGATTTGTGTTTTCTGTATGTCACACCTGCATACACCTTCATCGTAAGAGTATCCTGTATCTACGATGGATTGATCGATCAGAAGAAAATATGAAGCTAGTTTTAAATTAAATGTTGTTTAAGTAGCAAAACAAATTGGTAACTGCGCTGCTACAACAAAATTCGATACGTCTGAGAAACTGATGTAAGATTAGAGGAGGCAAGAAGATATAAAAACAAAAAAATATTGTCACATTTTTGAACGGGCGTATAAGTCGGGGTCTGATTTTATGATAGATTTTTTGGGTTTTAATACCCGACTTATATGTGAGTATATACGGTATAAAAGAATCAGCAACATGTAAACTTTTATATGAAAATATGTGCAATCAGTGTCAAATTACTGTAATTCAGAACTGACAGATTTAATTTTCAGTTTATTTTTTGTGTATTCTGCTGATCACTAGAAGGTCATGTAGACTGCATTTGTCGTAGAATAAAATCCCAAACCAATAATATCCAAAGCCCGAAAAGCACACAGAGCCCAAAAGCCTTCTGATTAAAGTTTAGATCTTTTTTTAAAGATAATAAAAAGCCGTGTTCTGTCCACAGAGAGAGCTGCTGTCCCTGAGCCCGAGGACATTTTTGTACATACAGTAACTTAAAATAGATAAGATAGCCCCCACCCTTCCCCCCCCCCCCCCAACCTCCCCCCTGCCTTCTTGGTCACGTCCGTTGGGAGAGATGGACATCTGAAGCGGAGCTCTGCTAGCAGCGATGTTATTTTTAATATTAACTGCTTATTATCCTGAGATATCCTGTATTTATGCAACCTGAGGGGCACTACTACAGTATAGGCAAGCATATATAAACATGGCCAACAAGAAAGGGGTTCAGAAAGAAATGAAAACTAAAGCTACATCCAAGCTCAGATCGGCAAGCCCAAGTTCAAGCTCAAGATATGGCCTTTCAGAGACTGACCTGGATGAGATGGGTGAAAGCCCAGACTCCTCTGGACCACAGTCCGCTACATCGTCTCCGGCAGAGAGCAAAATGGGGAGCGAATGTAAGAGTACAAGTGACGCAGGTAACGATAGCTTGCCGATTGGAGAAGATCATCTGAAACTGGAAAAGGCCTTGCAGTCCGTGCTCTCAACTACTTCACACGAGCCGGGAACACTGGATGCAATAGAGCCCACTGCCTCACCTACGGTGCACGAAAGCAGAAATAATCTGTCTGAACTGAAGGTGATGATCTCTGAGCTCAAACAAGCAAGATAAAGAAAGATATAAAGAAAAGCGAGAAGGCAAATGAGAAGGCAAGGGAAAATGCAAATGAGAAGCTAAATGCTGCAACAGATGCGGCAGCAGGATAATAAAGACTTGGAGGAACGCATATGTATTCGCTTTGAGGCAGTCTTTAAAGATATGGTGGGTAAAATTGAAGAGCACATTCAGGAAACCTCGTCTAAACTGAGCACACTTGCTGATCAACTGGAGGATGTCAAGGAGACATTCACGACTTGGATTGAATCAGCCGAAAATCTAGCGGCTAGTGCTGAAGAAAAAGCAACAACTGCCAACTCCGAATGCAAAAAACTCGGAGACAGACTTGCTGCTGGAGAAGATGTAAGCAGAAGGAATAACATTAGAATCGAAGGTCTACCTGAGAATTGAGAAAGTCCAAACCCAGTGAAATTTGCAGCTGAACTATTTTCTAAAATAATTGGAGAGGACTTTAAAGCAGATTCTGAGATAGCAGCGGCTTATCGCGTATGCAGATCAAATACCGTTAGACCTTGATCTTTTATTATTCGCTTCAAGAGATTATTATTTAAGCTAGAGTGATGGCACTCCTCAGACACAAGCAAGAGATTATATATGAAAATAACCACATTCGTATCTTCCCTGATTTCTCTCCAGCAACAGCTACTAAATGTGCAGCCTTCTACAACATTAAACAGCGGTTACAGCAAGCCAATATCAAATATAGCCTCTTGTATCCTGCCAAACTGAAAGTGGAATTGCACGGTCAATTCTATGTCTTCGCCAGCAAGGAAGAAGCAGAGAAGGAATTAAGAAAGCTGATCCTGGCACTATTCTGAAACGCAATAGTGACATGGCAAGGATAAATAACCTACTGTCTGATCTATTTGTTAAGATACGGGTTTTAATCATTATATATCCTCATTATTACTCGGACGCTATCTGTTTATGTTTTAATTACAGTTATAGACGTTTGTGCTTAATTCTTTTTTTATTTTTTTATCTTATTTATTTATTTTTTCTCTACCCTAAACAAGACTGTTTAACATCATCCCCTTGGTTTATTGTTATTGCTATTATTGCATTAAGACTTAATATGCTTATTCTGGACCACTTTCTAACACCATTCCCTGGGTTTTTTATCCGGGTTTATTATCTTAATACATTAAGATTGCTGAAGATTATATATATTTTAAGTTCATAGTTTGTTAATGATTATATTTTAGGCATATAGTATTTAGACTATATTGGTAATAGATATCTCTATTTTTTAATCCTAAAACGCCGCTGTGTGGGGGCTTGTTTTGCTTTGGACGTGCTCTGTCTCTGGGTATGTCAGAGGACCAAGACTGTGTGAAGTGGGGTCTAGCCTCACGTGGGGAGGCAAAATGGGAGGGTAGGGGGTTAAGGGGGGGAGAGAAAGAGAGCAGGCTATATCTATACTTAATCTATCCTTTTAATCTTTATAATTATAACTACCAACATAACAATAGGCTGCATGGCAATAACTCTTGGGGAAATTGGAAATTAAGGTTAAAGCTGTCTCACTTCCAGTTAAGACTATAAAATTACATTAAAAATTCAGAATCAATGTCTCCATGATGGGACAGTTGACTTTGTGAGCTGGAATGTTAAAGGCCTGAATCACGAATTAAAGAGAAAGAAAGTAGTCTCTCACCTAACAGGTTTAAATGCTAAAATAGTATTTTTACAGGAGACCCACTTACTAAGCAAGGATCAGTTCCGGCTGCAAAAGGACTGGACTGACCAAATGTTCCATTCTAGTTTTACAAAGAAAACTAGAGGTGTGGGAATTCTCATACATAGAACAAGTCTCATTTGTAGCATCAGATGTAGTATTGGATCCTGAAGGGAGATATGTGATGGTCATGGGTAACTTATCTTACTGTAAAATGATTTTGATAAATGCTTATGCACCTAATGTTGATGATAAGGAATTTATACAAAATGTATTTGCATCCATCCCCAATCTGAACACTCATAAAATGATAATGGCTGGGGACTCTAATTGTGTTTTAAATCCACTCTTAGATAGGACTTCTATCACAGGGGGAATGGCATCTAACACTGCAAAGATAATTACAAAGTTTATAACTGATCACAACTTATCAGACCCCTGGAGGTTTTTAAACCCAAACTCAAGAACATATTCTTTCTACTTACCAGTACATCATTGCTACTCAAGAATTGATTATTTCTGTATAGATAATAATTTCTTGCCTATGATTAAATCTTGCAAATACAATGCTATTGTTATTTCTGACCATGCACCTCTGATTTTGGAGCTAAAGTTACTAAGCCCCACACACTCACCTCACAGATGGCGTCTCAACCCACTTCGATTAGCAGATGAGAACTGTACAGAATTTATATCCAAACAAATTAGTTTCTTCCTAGAGACAAATACATCCTCAGAAATTTCTGCAGGAATACTCTGGGAAACTCTTAAGGCCTTCTTAAAAGGACAGATTATCTCATATATTTCCCACAAAAATAAATTAGAAACCAAGAAAATAGCATAGCTAAAAAGCGAAATTACTAGAATAGATGAAGAACATGCCAGGCTTCCAAGCGAGGCTCTACATAGGAAAAGGCAGGCTCTGCATTCAGAACTAAACCTCTTGACAACTAAAGAAACTGAACAACTAATTTATAAATCCAGACATCATTACTATGAACACGGAGAGAAAGCTAATAAGCTTTTAGCTCAACAAATTCACAAGCAAGAAGTCCGTAACGCAGTACCAGTAATCACTAACACGAACGGAGACAAAATCATCGACCACAAAAATATAACGCACACATTTAGAGACTACTATAAATCCTTATATTCTACTGAGTTTAAAGAAGACAATTCACAATCTAATGCATTTCTGGATACATTACAGATACCACAAATAGACACTTTTAGTGCGGTGGAACTCGATAAACCTCTGCCGTTATCAGAATTACTAGATGCTATAAAGTCACTTCAAGGCGGGAATGCAGCAGGCCCTGATGGCCACCCTGCAGAATTTTATAAGAAATTCTCCGCTCAGCTAGTTCCCCTCCTATTGGCAACATTTACAGAAGCCAGAGACAATCAAACTCTTCCTCAAACTTTTTGCCAAGCATTAATCACCGTTTTCCTTAAACAAAATATGGACTTATTACAATGTGCATCATACAGACCAATTTCACTTTTGAATAATGACGTTAAAATACTCTCAAAAATCATAGCTAGAAGGATGGAGAAAGTGCTCCCTTTGGTAATATCACAAGATCAAACTGGATTTATCAAGGGTTGACACTTATCTTCAAATCTTCGACGCCTGTTTAATGTAATATACTCACCAACTAAGACAAACACCCCAGAAGTATTATTATCATTGGATGCAGAAAAAGCATTTGACATGATTGAAGGGAAATACCTTTTTACTACATTGGAGAAATTTGGGTTTGGCCCGAACATTTGTGCATGGATCAAACTACTGTATACCAATCCAGAAGCTTCAATTTGTATCAACAACATTTGTTCAGACTACTTTAAACTAGAACATCGTACCTGACAAGGATGCCCCTTGTCACCGCTACTGTTTGCAATCGCCATTGAACCACTGGCAATACACTGTCGAAATGCTGATCAGATAAAGGGGATTATCAGAGAAGGACTGGAACAGAAAATTTCTTTATATGCAGATGATATGGTACTGTATATATCAGACCCACAAAATTCTGTGCCTGCAGTCTTAACAGCACTCACAGAATTTCAAAAGATCTCTGGTCTCAGAATTAATCTGAATAAACGTGTACTCTTTCCAGTAAATTCTCAAGCATATAATATTAGATTAGACACCCTACCTTTTATCATTGCAGAACAGTTTAAATACCTAGGGGTAAACATCACAAGTAAACATAAAGCTCTTTATCAACAAAATTTCGCCATCTGCATGGAAAAAAATTAAGCAAGACTTGCATAGATGGTCAACCCTTCATCTCACTCTAGCTGGAAGAATTAACACTGTTAAGATGAATATTCTTCCTAAGCTCCTTTTTTTATTTCAAAACATTCCAATATACATCAATAAATCATTTTTTTAGCAATTAGATTCAACAATAACCTCATTTATTTCCAAAATCCAAAAAGCGACCCTACAAAGACAAAAGGCAGAAGGTGGCATGGCTCTACCTAACTTCCAGTTTTATTACTGGGCAGCAAACATACAAGCTATAAAAACCTGGACTCAAACAGATGAACATACACAGGCTTGGTCCGCAATAGAAGTAAAATCCTGCAGTACTTCTTTATATTCCCTGCTCTGTGCCCCAATAAATGCAAGTTATCAGCAATATACTAATAACCCAATTGTGCTTCACTCACTCAGAATATGGAACCAATGTAGAAAGCATTTTAAGATGGAGAAGCTTTTATCTGTGGCACCTCTGCAAGAGAACCACCTCTTTCCACCTTCGCAAACATATGCAGTTTTTAATATCTGGAAAAAATTTGGGATTAACTTGCTTAGAGATCTTTATATAGACAATGTCTTTGCCTCCTATGAACAATTACATTCCAAATTTAACATTCCAGCTACACATTTCTTTTACTATCTTCAAATTAGGAACTTTGTTAAACAGAACCTTCCTGATTTTCCTCAACTTGCACCCTCATCCATGCTGGAAAAAATATTGCTCAATTTCGAGGACTCAGACACCATCTCTGCAATATACAAAATTATTTTACAGTCCCTCCCTTTCAAAGATCCAAGAGGACACTGGGAAAAAGATCTCTCAATTATTATATCAGAAAAGGAGTGGAAAATAGCAATGCAGAGAATTCACTCGAGCGCCATATGCGCAAAGCATACAATTATTCAACTCAAAATTATATATCGAGCACATCTGTCTCATCTAAAACTCTCCAAAATGTTTCCAGGGCAAGATCCAACCTGCGAACGCTGCAGTCAAGTCCCAGCTTTACTGGGTCACATGTTTTGGGCCTGCGCCAAATTAACATCATTCTGGACCAAAATTTTTAATTACCTTTCAGACAGCTTTGGACTCACAATCCCTCCTAACCCATTAACAGCTGTGTTTGGGGTTCTTCCAGATGGGTTTAAAGTGGAGAAGGACAAACAAACTGTGATTGCATTCACTACACTTTTGGCATGCAGACTTATTTTGCTAAACTGAAAGAATCCTAACTCTCCTCTTTTAAATCAGTGGGAAACCGATGTTTTATACAATTTGAAATTAGAAAAAATCAAATACTCAGTTAGAGGATCTGTAGAAATTTTTTTTAAAACATGGCAGGATCTAATCAGTAATATTTTAGAATAAGCTCTTAAAGCACAGAGGAAGCAATTATTTCTGTATTTCTTTTTCTTCTCCATTCATCTCTATCTATACTAATAAAAGGCAAAGCCCTCACTCACTCACTCACTCACTCACTCACTCACTCACTCACTCACTCACTCATCACTAATTCTCCAACTTCCCGTGTAGGTAGAAGGCTGAAATTTGGCAGGCTTATTCCTTACAGCTCACTTACAAAAGTTAAGCAGGTTTCATTTCGAGATTCTACACGTAACGGTCATAACGGTCGATAACGGTCGACAACGTCCGCCATGTTGAACTTTCTTATTTATGGCACCATCTTCACGAAATTTGGTAGGCGGCTTCCCTGCGCTAACCAAAACCGATGTATGTACTTATTTCGATGGTATGACGCCATTGTCGGCCGCCATTTTGAACTTTCCAACGTCACTAATTTTCCAACTTCCCGTGTAGGTAGAAGGCTGACCCCATCTTCACGAAATTTGGTAGGTGGCTTCCCTGCGCTAACCAAAATCGATGTACGTACTTATTTCGGTGGTATGACGCCACTGTTGGCCGCCATATTGAATTTTCCAAACATCACTAATTCTCCAACTTCCCGTGTAGGTAGAAGGCTGAAATTTGGCAGGCCCATTCCTTACAGCTTACTTACAAAAGTTAAGCAGGTTTCATTTCGAAATTCTACGCGTAATGGTCATAACGGTCAACGACGTCTGCCATGTTGAACTTTCTTATTCATGGCCCCATCTTCACGTAATCTGGTAGGCGGCTTCCCTGCGCTAACCGAAACCAATGTAGATACTTATTTCGGTGGTATGACGCCACTGTCAGCCGCCATATTGAACTTTCCAACGTCACTAATTCTCCAACTTCCCGTGTAGGTAGAAGGCTGAAATTTGGTACTTATTTCGGTGGTATGATGCCACTGTCGGCCGCCATATTAAACTTTTAACGGAAACCGATGTACGTACTTATTTCGTTGGTATGACACCACTGTTGGCCGCCATATTGAACTTTCCAACGTCACTAATTCTCAAACTTCCCGTGCAGGTAGAAGGCTGAAATTTGGCAGGCTCATTCCTTACAGCTTACTTACAAAAGTTTAGCAGGTTTCATTTAAAAATTCTACGCGTAACGGTCATAATGGTCAACAACGTCCGCCATGTTGAACTTTCTCATTTATGGCCCGATCTTCTCGAAATTTTATAGGCGGCTTCCCTGCACTAACCGAAACCAATGTACGTACTTATATCGGTGGTATGATGCCACTGTCAGCCACCATATTGAACTTTTCAACAGTCTTTGTTACTTATGGGCCCATCTTCAAGAAATTTGGTACATGGGTTCCCAACGCTAACTGAATCCTACTTACGTACATATATACGTCCATAGCCTGCAGCTCAGTCACTGTGTGAGGTGGCGTTGGGTCCCCCATCCCAACGCCTCCCACGTTGTTGGCTGCCTGCCTATATAAGACCGTCCGTCGCTCCGGTCTCTACATTCCCTTCCTTGCTTCGCCACGGGATTCACGTCTCCCTACTGATAACTACAGCCTTTTTGTTTAATCCACGGCTTCTCCGCTCTTTTATTGTTTGTTTATTACAATTATAGTTATTGTATAGGTATTTTAGACTTACTTTACATTGCTCAGGTACCCATTTCCTTTATCATTCCAACCCCCATTACCATGTCTATCGAGGTGATCACTATCGATCAAAGAACTGTCACTTACTGAGTGGTTTCCATGCCCGGAGATGGCACCTACCTTTTCCATTCTCTTTGTTACATATTGCACGGCCATATCAGGCTCACTCTTGATATCCGGAGGAACATTGAGTCTTATGTATTGAATGACTGGGACAGGTTCAAGGTGTGGACTGATGACGGTACAGGAGATAATTATACTACACAGGAGCACTATAAGAGTGAAATGCTTAAGCCCTTCACCTATGGTTCTGCATGTGAGTTGATGGCTGCCGCTGAATTGTTCGGTTGTCGCTTTCAAGTGTACTGAAATGGCCAAATATTTTACACCTTTCGACAACCGCCAATGCCTCTTAAACATCTTAGATTCACAGGTGACGATTTCAGTAGTGGACACTTTGATGTTTATGAATGTTTAAACTTTTAAAAGCTGGATGTGATTTTATCGATAAAACCGGTTGTGTGCTTACAATGCTTGACAGATGCCGAATGTCACTTCAACACAACAAATCCTGCAAATACTATCGTAATTGAAACAAACCATGAAACTCAAACCGATTATGACAGCAGCGATCCAAGCTGTGAGATTTGAGACAAGATTACTGTTCACATGGCCAACTGTAAGTTACATGCTCAAGAGTAAGCTCAGCGCACAGCTTGGTCATGTTACAACCGGAGGGCTGAACTGACAACACGGTATACAAAGAGATCCTTAACAAATAATTATTGGCATATTTTCTCTCAGTTTAAAAAGGTTAAATTTTCTTCTTAATAAAAATTTTAAGGCAGTACTTCGCCGCTGCGAAGCGCGGGTATTTTGCTAGTTGACTTATCAAACTCATCAATTTAGGTATGTTTACAAGCCTTAAGTTTTACTCTGTTGGCCATGCTGTCTCTTTCAGGGGTGGGGGTTGACTTGTTTTCAGTCCTACTTTTTGTAAAAATTGATTGATTTGTAAGGAATAGTTGCAATAAGATTAATAAAATAAAAAAAAAAAATTAGATAAGATATCTTGACATGCCTGCTTTACCTATGGACAGCACATAATGGCATCTTGCCACTTTTGTGCAATCACTCTTCAGTCATGCCCACTTCTCATTAATTTCTGTCCATCCATGCCCCTTATTCATTATGGTAATGATTAGCTTCTCTTGGCATTAGCTGGCTTTGCTGTCTGGGTTTTAAACCATCCCCTTTGTATTATTAATCCTCCACCTTGTCTTTGGCATTGGTTTTCAGGGTGTCAGTTCATTGGTGAAGTATCAGACTCTTTACCTATCTGACAGTTCAATGCCATTCAGTGATTAACAGTGCTTAAACAATATTTGTGAGATTACAATATGCATAAAATAATAATATCTTATACTAGCTGTGTAAGCCCATGCTGTAAAAAGCCTGGGGTCCTAGAAACTATTTAAATCATCAGAAAAAAAATTGAAATGGAGAGACAAGCTTGCATCGCTTGTGCATTAGCGATGAGAGGAAAAGTAAAAGGGATACCGTTTTGCCGATGTCAGCAGCTAAGTAACTTTGTCTTTCTTCTGTGGTTTTGTTTTGTTGACATGCTGGCCCCACTTGTGTTATTAGCGGCTAAGCGAGTTTTATGTTTCCTTGAAGGCGGAGACCTTATCTTGACTCCACCCCTCACTTCTATGCCGGACAGTCACACACACTTCCACACATAGACGTTTATATATAAAAAGGTGGAGAATCACATAGTGAAACAAGTGCTTAATTAAAAAAAAAAAAAAATTAAAAAATGCTTAATCATATTATACATTCTCATTTCTGGGCATACTATATTCTAATTATCCAGTGTGATTATGTATACAAATATCCAGAAAATATTCACATAGATATAGTACTATACACTGTGCCTCTTAAATGTTTGCCTGCATAACAGAAAGGCTGATCAATATATTTTAGCTTTTCTTCTTCTGTAGTTGGCTGGTGCCTGGATGTTAGGAGGTGGGATTTCAGATGTGCAGCATGTGTTCTCCTGTTTGCATTGGAATGCCTTTCTCTTTTTCCCATTCTTGCCCTCTTGCAGTGCATTTTCTCTCTTGTGTTTGTTTCATGCTAAGAAAGAGGTAAAGTATGTTATAGCTGAGCTTTTTTAGCCATTTCCACTCAACATGTGAATAATGGAATTAAGTAAAAAGAGGAATTTGAATGGTGGACTGGTAACTTTATTTAACTAGATAAGATCTATTTATGAAAGTCAATTACAACAGTTATTAGCATGTACGCTCACCTCCCTTACAGTAATTTCAAGAAGTAATTGTCCCATGTAAGGAAGGAATACACTTACAAATGTTTCACTTAAAATGATTAATTTGCTACAAATCTGGAAATTGAGGGACACTCCTGTGCAACACTAAAACATTAAAAACGTGCATTTAAAACAGCAGTGAGTGTACTTACTTTAAGTCTCTAGAATTTTAAAAAAGAAAAAAGTTCTAAAACAACACAAAAAGTACACATGGGCTCTTAGATGCTTGCATTTGGAAAGACTCTTTCCAATAGGAACAAAGAAAGTCAAAATGTTAACAATTACAGCTCTTCAGTTTTAAGCACAATGTTTAAAAGATAACATAGTTTTCTTTTACGAATTAAAATATTGAATAAAACTCTTCATTCCTGTAAGTAGGAAACGCTGCTCAGCTGCAAATGACTCCCATCATTTCTTATAATGGCTGTACCAGCAAGTCTTTACTGACACTGACTGTTGTTACATACAGTATGATGGTTATTGCTTAGTGTGCTCCCCGTATTTTGTCCTGATCTGAGAAAGTTCTGACACTTCATTTTTTTAGTGTGCCTTCCTACATACTTCAGTATCTCAGTCACACTAAAGTATGCTTTCTCTCTACTTTGTTTCCTCACGGCATATAATGCCTGACTGTGACTACCAAGTCAGAAGTTTTCTTTCTGTTCAAAGTTTCTTTCTTTTTCGTCATTCTTCTGTGTGTTGAGACCATATTATGTGTATGGACATATAATCTTAATAATAAGATTGTGATTCAGACTTAAAAAAGATTATATATACACATATACACAATATAGTGTGTACACACACCATATATATTTATTTATCTGTTTGTCTATTATTTATTTAAAGAGCTTCTGTAAAAAGCCAGATTGTCCCCTAGGGACAAAAAAAGTTCTATCTTTCTATCTATCTTGATCTTATCCTCACTGTTGTTTACATGCCTGTGTGAATGTGCAACTGCCAGTGCGAGAACACTTACTATATTTATAATTACGTTGTGCTCATCTGTAGAACATGCAAAAGAAGGACGAGTAGCATGGAAGTGTTCCAAAACTCTTTGTTCACGTATAACAGCCAATGGCTAATTTTTTATAACACTTGATTTGATTCTCTTGTGCAAATTGGAATTATAGAATTAAACTGCATATTGTCAAGAAGACTACATGTATGTTGAAATCCTGTTTCTTTTTTCTATGTAAAGTGTATTGTGACTAGGTGTAGGGTGTAAGATTTAGATGGTAACCGTTTTTAATTTAAGTTCCTAAACATTTTTCGATCTTAAAATCAGCTAAATGTCCAAATGGTTTTAACTTGCATCCCTAGTGTAAACCAAAAGGAGCAATATCACTTGGTGGTAATTTGCTTCTTTAGCCAAGAATTCTACAATGTATCATGAAATATGTCAGTATAATTTTGGGTGAGTTGACAAAAAGATGAAACTGAACTGACAATTAAAGTAGAAAACAGGAAAAATGGTCAATACTTTGAGTCACATCAATAATAGAATAGCTCATAAAGAAGAAAGAGTTTGCCAGTTCTGTAAAGTGTCTGGGAAAGCAAGAAAGGGATAAATCAGCATTCAGTTTTAAGTTTCCTCCAGTCTCCATATGCCAGATATCCAAAGATTCATTATGGAAGAAAAAAAGATATTATATTCTCCTTCCTATGCCCTTTAATCATGAATTGCTCTGTCTGCTATTTGTGGCACCACAGTGTTTCTTCCCCCTTCAGTACAATAGTTCAGCCAAAAATGCACACAGACAGTTTTATACAGTACATAGCCTGTGTTTGCTTGTTGCAGATGGCATCTAGTGGAGTAGGTACCGTAGACGTGTCAAAAAGTGTACTGAGACAGCAAAAAATAGAGAAAAATGTGTCCCTGTTTCAAACTCGAGATAACTCATCATGAATATTATTTTTATTCAGAGTTCAAATAATTAAAGTAATGAAGAGTGTCATTAAAATATGAATTAACATTATTTTACCCATACTAAAGGTAAGAAAGTTAAGACACTGTGAAAAAATATATAATTTACATCATGAGTGTCTTTGAGTTTCAAATGTAAAAAAACAAACAAATAAATTGAATGAAATGTTTGGGGTCCACATTCTAGCACCAGAGTATATGTTACAGCTAGGCTATGATATAGATGTTTATGTGATGTAAAGAGACAGAGGCTATACAGCAGGCTCACTTGGAAAAGAGTGAATTGCTCTGTCTAGGTAAGGGAGTAAAACTGCCCATAATGGAGAAGTTCAGGTATCATGTTCAAGAGAGATGGAAGAAGGGAACATGAGATTGATCAACACACAGACCACGGAATA
>JANRMT010062810.1:21401284-21446524 GCA_026402145.1 Polypterus bichir lapradei | reverse complement strand
CATCCGCCAATAGCGTCCCTTGTATGAAATCAACTGGGCAAACCAACTGAGGAAGCATGTACAGGAAGTAAAAAGACACATTGTCCGCAGAACCCGCGAAGCAGCGAAAAATCCGCGTTATATATTTAGTTATGCTTTCATATAAAATCCGCGATAGAGTGACGCCTCGAAAGTTGAAGCGCGATATAGCGAGGGATTACTGTATATAAAGTTGCTGAATCGGAAATTCCATGTGAATGCTCTATGAACTCGGAAATATAAGTCGGACAACTACCTGAACTGTTCGAGCAATGTTATTACGTAATGCTGACCTTTCACCATAGTCAATTGTTTAAAATGAAATATATAACCCAGTCAGCTTTTTTGGTTAAATTCCATCTGGAGAGAAGTGATACGTTCTTAATATGTTTATTTTGCTCTCTATTTCAACAAAAATACTGTTTATCTAAAATTGCGTTTTTTTGCAGACCAAGTAGCAAATCAGCAGTATCCTCACATTTCTCCAAATGGTCTACGTGAACGCATTGAAGTAGGAAGGTGAAACTCAGAACTCTGAATAGTTTGAGAGCACGTGAATACAGTATTACAACAATATGGTGAAAGCATTACTGTAAAATGTTAGTGAACCAAATCTACTTCAACCATCAGTAAGTGCACTGTTTAAAAAGAGTCACAAGTATGACAGGGACAGTGAAAAATCAAAGTGTATTACTAATAAAATCCTTTTGTTGAGCTTTCTACAACTCCACCCCCACACCCCCCAACCTACTTCCCCCTAACCTACTCTCTAAAATAGTTTCAGTATATTTCTGCGCTTTTGGATCTACTGTTGAAAGACACATTCACACACAGCCACACACTCATTCTCACCAGGCCAGTTTGAAGAGGTCTCTCATCTTATCCTATGGATTTCATAAACAATGCACAGAAGGTTCATTAAACTGCTCTTCTTCATTGAACCCATTTTCTCCCATGTAACCCTCCTTTCTTTGGCTCCTTCACATTGTGTTCAGTTCCCCTGCTGATTCATTCACACTGCTTTTGCCATCATCTCCTCCTCTACCATGTTTCTAGATCTCTGTCTGCACTGTTTTTCTCATCTCTTCTTGTTTGGCCTTTTCACAGCTTGGTTTTGGGATATTCAGTTCAGTATTTAATGCACATTTGTCCTCTCTCTAAATCACTGATAATTTTCTAACGGTGCTATCTGGCCTATTCCTCCATGACTACTGCAGATGCCCATTTCCCACCAGGGTGGAATTCTCTCTTAGCCATTCTCTTTTTGTCATTCTTGCAGTCGTGCAGTAATAGAATCTGTCTGCTTTGATCACCTTATGATCTTCTTTATAGTTAGTTATAGTGATAAAAGTGTTATCAAACCACTTCCAGAAGGTTGTTCTGGGTCTTGGAGACAGAGTAAGTAGTTTCTGTCCATCAGCTCTTTCTGTCCATTCTCTCTCTCTTCAGAACTTCATGAGTTGCTCAGTTTAATGGTCAACTTCTCTCATTTGGCAAAGCCTTTCAGTCTTCTTTAATGTCAGCTTATGTTCTATGGCTGATAATGTCATAATGATCATGTCGTCCATAATGGCTTGTATTGGTGTTTGGCACACTTTTGCCCTTGTCAGTGGTCTTTGGCTCATTCTCTCTGTAGAAATTAGAAGGCAGATTGCCACAGAAAGCAAGGTGACAGAAATTGTCCAGTATGCCACTTCATTGTAAGGTTGCAAGGTATACTGATACTGAAAAAGTAGGCAAAAAAAACCCAATTTTTAAAATGGTACAGCACCAGCATTTTTTTAAACTTTGGTGCCGGAAGTAAAGGGTAGTTTTCAAGCACCTCATGTTCTGTCGTTTATTAACTTAATTGTAACTTCAAGGCTGAAACCTGCTCTTCGATTGTTAAATTATATATTTGTGTATTATATCTGCCTTGAATCATCAAGAATGGCAGCTTATACCACTCTTTAAATGTACAAATTAATATAAATGCGCAGGATACTCAAAGGAAAATAGCAACTCCAGCACCAAATGTTCCATTTAATCATTTAGTATCAAGCACTACTTTATTTTATAACTGCCTACTGAAAACCTTCTCTTAAATCCATCAAAGTAGTCTTTCAGAAGTCAGTGTATTTTGTTAGGGATATGGTACTTCTTCAGAGTAGCGTTAATCAGTTGGTGAGGAATAAAGCTTTAAGTTTTGGTCAGATTTAGTTACAGAATTGCTAAATCTCTTTTGTGCTCTCTGACTTTTCTTATGATTTGGATGAGAGTGTTTGTGTGCTCCAGAAATCCTAATACTCCTGGTTTTCTGTATTGCACTATCAATGTATTTATTTTCCACCATATATTAGGTCATCCAGTAATAGTAATAGCCAGGGATACCCTTGTTTGTCTACATTTAAGAGTTATTGTTACAAAACTATGAAAAATTTCTCAGACTCTTCTTCCTTTGGAATTAAACATCCCTCCACCATCTTCCAAATGTCTGGGATCTTCTTCTTCTTCCTCCTCTGTACTACCTTCAGCAGTTTTGAGAGTCTTCTGTTAATTATTGACCACCTCTTACTAATTATGGTCTGGCCCCATCACAGACCATGTGATGACCTTGCTGATGGTGTCTTTAACCTCATCTGAGTGTTGGTTCTACATTATCGAATCTAATTTGAAGCTCTGGGAGATTCTGCAGCCTATCACATTCCTCTACAGTAGTAGGTCTCTTACTGTTTCCCTGAGATGTTCTTTGTCTCTTCCTAAGGACACTTCAGGTCCCCATGTCTTTTATCTCTTAAGAAATCCTGTGATGAATTTATATGGGTGTAAAGTAAGCTCTGCTTCTCTCCAGACTTTCTCCCTTCTGTTCTTCTAGTAGTTCTTTGGTATCAAAGTCTGTGCAGTTGTCTCCTTAATGGACCTCTAAAAACCACAAGGCAAAGTCTCTCTTCTTCACCTTCTCTGCGATATTGTTTACTATGTCTCCTAAGATCCTGTCTTAATGGCTTTGATCCTCTTCTCCCCTCTACCTGCTTGTTTGGCTCCAGTAGCAGCCTTCTTGTTTTGCACCCAAAGCCTTTCACACTCTGTGTTATACACAATTGCAGTCAGGCTTCCAGTTTCCATGGTTTTTTTTTCCGGCCAGCGTGCATTCCAGTAAGATGTGCATGTCAATATCAAACTGCTCCCAACTATCCCTCTCTTTCCTACCTTTATCAGCTGCTTTTTACTCTGGGCTTGGTCTGTTGTTGTCATCAGTGCTCTGACTGGGCCTGTGATTGCTTGCACCTTCAATGCTCTTTGCATCTTCTAGAATATGTGAATTGCTTTTGAGTGTTTGTAAGATTATAAAAATGTTCAGCTTTTTATAATTTTTATGTATGCTTTGACATATGAAGAACGCTTTTTAATATTATTTTAAATGCACATTTTGATTTTATACTACTTATTTTATTTTAATGTCATATATTCAGGAATTACCACATTGTTCTACTGGTTTTCCCAGATACCAGCTGTCTCTTTGGCTCTTGCTAAGCTTTCACAGTGTGATCCTGCTATTTTGGGTAGACAGTGAACATTCAGTTCCCTGAATGTATGTATGATTTACTTACATACAGCGGGGTTTCTTATGTTTAGCTACTTTACCTATGCTTGGGTGATTCCTTTCTTCATTAGATCTTTCAGTGATATCACAACATCTTCTGGAAGATGCATTGACCAGGTTGGTCAGACCGGACTTGAGCCAGGTAGCTAATCCACTGCTCGTCTTTATTAGAACATAGCCATTGTGATGCTTTCTCCACTTCTGGTTCCAGTATGCTACATGTCTTTCTTATGCTCTTGCCCTGTAATTCCCAGTGATTTCAATGTCCTCTATAGTGAAAATCTCTGACTTCAACCTCCACTGGCAGGCACTTCGCCTTCCCCTCATTTCTATACAGTAATCAATGGCTGATATTTACAGAGTTTTCTCTTAAAAGACTCCATCTGCTCTTCGCTGGGGACTGTGAACTCGAATCATAATGATGGTTTTAGCTGTCTTAGACCAGATTATCAAATCTAGCTTTGGAAATGTGAGTCTCCCTCAGATACCCACCTTCACTTCCCAATCCATAGCTATCTGTAGCAGGCCAGTTTCTGTGGTATGAAGAACCTTCACTCCACTTCTTAAAAACTGGATGATTAAAATGTACATTTTCCAGTACAGGCAGTCCCCTGGTTACGTACGAGATAGGGACTGTAGGTTTGTACTTAAGTTGAATTTGTATGTAAGTCGGAACAGGTACATAAATTTAAGAAATGCTATTATTGACCGACTGTAACCAAGTGCTCTGCCAATGAATGATGGAGTTTCACCCCTCTCTGACCTTTTTATTATTTCTACTTTATTTTCAATGGTGATTTTTTTTCTCTTCTTTACTGTATCACCAGCACCTGCATCAGATTTGTGTTTCAGAGACATTGTTGAAGGGTGAAGACAAAAGATTAAGATGAGCTCTTCTGCACAGCACTGTACACGCTATCACAGCTGGAAGGCACCAGTCATCAACACGTCTGATGTACTGACAAGAGACAACTTCCTGCTATGTGCGTAGCAGTACAAGCAGGCTTGCTATTGAGAACGAATGGGAGCATGGACGAGCAGTTCATCACCAGCCCACCTCACAGTCACCTCCACTACAGTATGCTGCCTGCAACGTCCTCCCACCGAGAACGAACACAGTGCGACCAAAGACGGGTAGTGAATCGCCCCCATTCAATAGGCAGCCATCCGAAACACACTACAATGCTACCCCCACCGCCCCGTTCACCCTCAGTGGCCTCCGTTCAGCCACAACCGGGTCACCGCTTGCAGCATTACCAGCTGCCCACCAAGAATGAACGGGGCAGCCGTGTCTGGTGGGCAGGCAGTGAAACCGCTTGCCGCCGGGTGCCGCCCGAGGAACACTACACTGCGTGGGCAGCGAAATCGCTCCCTGCAGCCTCCGTCCAGCCACCACTTGCAGCGTCCCCAGGCCGAAGATGACAGAGCAGCAGTTACTGAGGTGCATGCATCGCAGCTGCGGCCCCGTTCGTAGGTTGGCTGTCCGTAACCTGGGGACTACCTGTATATACAGTATGCAAGCCTACATATATGTGTAAAGTATAGTCTTGTTTAAATATAAAATATTTCTGTGAGTACAATGGGCTGAAAATCTATATATGAAAAAATATGGTTTAGTCTTTTTTTTTATTTTGCTGTTTGTAATAATTATTGGAAGTATGTTTTATAAACCATTTACTTTAAATTAATCTGATAAAAAAAGTTTCATTTTTTTTTAGCACAATGTTGCTTTCAGATAGTATATTAGCTAACAAATTATGGCTATGCATTTTCCATGGCAATTGTTATTTGGATAGAAAGATTTAATTTAAGTTGCTTTAAGCCTTGTTCACACGGGCGTTAAAATCGAGCGTTTTTTTTTGCGTTCGTAGCGTCCGGTGAGCACGGATCAAGCGCCGAGTGTTTTCTACACATAGGAGTCAATGAGAGTGTTCACACGGGCTTTGGTGACGTGCGTTTGTCCGGCTGCGCGTTTATACGGCATCAAAAAAACGTTGCATGCAGCTTTTTCTTGGCGTTCAAAACCCAACGAACGCAAGGAAACCGCTTCTAGTTCGTTTTCTGCGCGTTTATTTTACGCTTCGGAGGACCGGAAATATCCCATGATCCTACATGCTATACATAGGGAAATGCGGGAAAAAAGAAATATTAATATTTTTATGTTTTCATATACAACATATATATTTTCATATTGCTTATTTTATTTTATTGTCTCATGTAATTTGTAAACCATGAACCTATTAATTTATGTTCTAATATAATATTTGATAACGATTATGTAGGGGGGGGCAATCCATGGCGGGGGGTGGGGGGCATTTCAGTGCATAACACCGGTGTAAGCGCACACTCGACTACTGTTTCACCTCAAAGTGACAAGTAGTCTCTCTTCGGGGCTAACACCAAGTCGCATATTGGTTGATCGTCATCATCATCATCAAGTCCTTCCGTGAAAACCATAAATATAAAGAGGACTGTTTCATTTATGTTAGGTAGATTGCCCAGAGGGGACTGGGCGGTCTCATGGCCTGGAATCCCTGCAGATTTTATTTTTTTTTTCTCCGGCCGTCTGGAGTTTTTTTTTTTTTTTTTCTGTCCCCCCTGGCCATTGGACCTTACACTTATTCTATGTTAATTAATGTTGACTTATTTTATTTTCTTACTGTGTCTCTTATTTTTCTATTCTTCATTATGTAAAGCACTTTGAGCTACATTTTTTTGTATGAAAATGTGCTATATAAATAAATGTTGTTGTTGTTATCGGCGTGCAATGTGGCATTGCACCAGCTGCAGCAGACAATCAAAAGTGGAAACCGACATCCGACAGTAATTAAAAAACTTGCGTGGAAATTTTCGCATTTCTTCATAAAGCACAAAAAAACTTCCTTTAACCCGACGTTGTGCAGTCAGAGGATGAACCCAGTAGCGGCGGCGATTTTTTCTCTCCCTACGTCGCCATATTACGAGTATTTTTAAAACAAGGAGATTAATATCTGACATAGCAAAATGGTCCATATTGAAAGGAAGCACCTCAAATAAAACGACAAGGGCTTTCATATCCAGTTCCCGACACTGCCTCCACAGGTTAACACACAAACTACAATTTGGGCTGCAGGCTGGCGTTAGACAGAGACAAACGAACGCCGGTGTAGAAGTCAATCGATCGCCACCACAAAATGCAGCATAAACGTCTAGGACGTTCAGAGCAAGTTCGTTTATCCAAAAACTTAACGCCCGTGTGAACAAGGCCTTAGTCAATACCATGAAATAAAGTAGTCTGAATATTGAAGAAAAATCTCTCCCTGCTAATTCTTTGCTGTATAAGCAGATTTGTTTAATATAACAGTCTGTGTCCATCCAAGAAAGGACAGGAAAAGACTAAAACAAGCAAAATTAAGATTAACGTCCAATCAGTTTGTCTTGCTTTGAATTACATTAACTTCAAGTAGCAAAGTAACAATGAATCTGTGACCTTATTAGTATTGATTATTTTACATCTGTTTGATAAACTATTATAATATACCAGTCTAACAGCATGATTTTGGACATTAGCAGGATTGGGAGCATGCGCTGATAGTGCATTGCTGTACCTACCACACGTCGAACCACCTGGATTGGGACCCGAGTGCAGTGGGTGACACTTCAGCACCACACCAGCACAGTGTCACTCCTTACTAAATTGTCTTAATGTTTTTGTCTATTGTGACTTAGGAAATTTAACAAGGAATTATTTGATAACCAGTAACGGCGCACTGCACAATAATGAGCAATGAATACACTTGACTTGGTCATTCCTAGTTTTCTTCCTCTTTCTCTGTACATTTAGCATTCGTTTGCTCAGAGGCTGATGCGCTTGCTGCTTCCTGAGCAGCTGTTCTTTTCTCCATTCTAGCGACCTGCATCTTGTCTTCTTTCGTCTGCATCTTTTTGCGTTAAAACTGATTAAGTCAGCGTTTGTGTTGCGGTTACTTAGTACGTTTTCTTTAATTTTTCACTTAAGCTGACACTTAAGTCTTCAATCTGCCTCAAGAATGATTTAAGATATGAAGATGTAGAGGAAGTTACAGTGAATGTGGTAGGGATGAGAATGGCGCCGGTACGCATGCGGCGCACGGCCTCCCTGCTGGCTGCTGCTGAGAGTTGTTTCTACAATAAAATAAAATAGAAATAAAAAGAAGAATAACCTTGGAGGTCAATCATCACCCCGAAAGTGAATAGTACACATCACGTAGTATATGTGTAGCATATTTCAGGTCAATAGGTCAAACGGTTTGTGAGCTACAGGTGATTTAAAATCCTGGACAGACAAATGGACAGCCACAGTAGTGTATTATATATAAAGTCTTGAGTAGCACAATAGTGTAGGCTTCCAAAAAAATTCACAAGCAGGGCCTTCACCAGATCTCCTTGATCCAAACTCCATAGGCTGGCTTTAGCCTACCAGGCCTAATATTAGTTTATCAGAACTATAAAGACAATATATACATTTTGTTATCATTTAGTAAATGTCAACCATAAATCAATGACACTGAATCATAGTGAAGTTTAATTTACTATTCTGGTGTTTTATTGTTTGGTTTTGAATTCTAAAAGTATTACCTAAGACAAATTAAATATTCTTATTTGAATTTTAAATTTCAGATGCAATGTAACTTTATGGTTTTTATCATATGTGAAATAGTCTCATGTTCTCTTTTATATCTATACAATTTAACAACATTTTTCATATGATTAAAGTACCAGTCATTATTTTAATATCTTGTAATGAATACATACTGTTTCCAATTGCTTAGTCAGAATAGCTTTGGAGACATGATGCGTTTCCATTTTCCATAAGTTGCTTAATTTAAACATGGAGTGAGCTAATAGTATGGTTTAATCGTAAATGAGCATCAAGTGAATACTGCACTGGGCTGTGTCTGATTTATTTGTTTCTCTTTTATTTAGCTGTTGATGAATATGAAAATCTTTTAAATGAACACAGAAAAACAAAAGATGAGGTAAGTTTGCTATGTTTTTCATATGATATTATTTTCAAAGAGACACAAACTCCTTCTTTTTTTGTCTGTTTTAGAGTTACAGTTATGTTGTTGGGGGAAATAAATCTGCAAATCCTAAGATGTTATTGCTCGTTGTGCCCTGTTAATTTAGGACTTTTTAAAGCTAGGCTTTTTATGATAAATAATTATTATTATTTTCTGAAACAGAGAGGTGCACTATAAGAAGGTGTTTTTTCCATATTAGATAGTATTCAATACAAGTCTGAGCACTTCTATATTTTGCATTTTGTTTTGGCATGCCAGCCTGTATATTGTATGTATATTTTTTTTCTTAAATCGTCATGGAGCAAACTAGTTCACCTAAGGATCTGTGAACAACTCTTTTTTTATACAGGATATTTTTTTCTCCCTTTGGCAAACTTCATGAACAAATAAAAAATGCAGCAACAAAAGAGGAAATGGACTGTTGTGGCTGTTGCATCTGTATGTTTAAATTCTGGCTGTCCCTGAGAATCAGCTTTTCTAATCTCTTATTGCTGTCCTATTGGACTTACTACACACTCACAAACATATTTTTTAATGGACATGTCTATATGTAAACTGTGGTCTACTTACAAGTGATTGCTCATAATGTTCTCTTTTGGTGTCTTGTTCTGACACTTCCTGTTGCTCCCCAAAATCTTGTGTTTTTCACTCCTAGTTTTGCTTAAAGACTGTGATTTGCATTGTGCTTGTAGACTCTTTTTGTGCTACCGGGTTATACTTGGTCTCAAATTTTCTATGTGTTGCTTATGTTATATTAATCCATTAAAAAGCTACATTGTAATCAGCATTTCTTTTCTGTTCAGATGAAATTTGTTTGAATCTTGAATATATAATGATTAATATTTATTGATATTAGTTCCACCTTCCAGTTTAACTCTCTATATGTAACTGTCCATCCTTCTTTGTATATTACAACTCAAGAACAGAGTCGCAGGGAGCTAGACCATATCTTATAGGAGTTAGGAGAAAGGCACTTGCCACATGTTAACTTATTTTCTCCTCTTCATTTAGGATGCATGTCTTTGGGATGTTGGAGGAAAACTTTAGGGTGGAACCACCCATACAGATTTGAAGAGAGTTTGAAAATTCCATACAAATAGTGGTTTCCCAGGATATGAGCCTGGTCTCATGTTGCTATGATTATGTCATTGTGCTTTCCTCAACATTAACTGGCATATGTTAGTTTTTTTTGTGCTTTTTCTCTTGGCAAAAAATAAAAAATTAAGAAGTGAAATAAAAAAGGGATAATGCAGCTATGGGTGGCACGGTGGCGCAGTGGGTAGTGCTGCTGCCTCGCAGTTAGGAGTTTGCATGTTCTCCCCGTGTCTGCGTGGGTTTCCTCCGGGTGCTCCGGTTTCCTCCCACAGTCCAAAGACATGCAGGTTAGGTGCATTGGCGATCCTAAATTGTCCCTTGTGTGTGTGTGTGTGTGCGCCCTGTGGGGGGCTGGCGGTCTGCCCGGGGTTTGTTTCCTGCCTTGCGCCCTGTGTTGGCTGGGATTGGCTCCAGCAGACCCCCGTGACCCTGTAGTTAGGATATAGCGGGTTGGATAATGGATGGATAATGCAGCTATACACTGTACCAATTGGCGCTGAATATGCTGAAGCAGCATAATATATATTAAAGTCGAAATTGTAATGGTGCCTATTTCACAACTGTGATATTTAAAAGTTCTGGATGAGTTGAAAAATATTTTTGTTTAATTTTCGTTGTGCTGTACCAGCCTGCATCATGTAGAGGTGATAAGTTTTTGCCCAAAATTAATGGCACAGGCTTTACTATGGCAGATTTTTTTTTAAATGTATCGCAATAATTAAAAATAAATCACACCATATGTTTAAGTGACACAGCAGGAAACCAGTGCTAGAAATACAGTATTAGGGAAACACCAAAAACATAATAGTTTCCAGCCTTGCTAGTGCTTACTGTGGTGATTAAAATCTACCATGAGTTATTTTTTCATCATCCCACACCAATTTTTATTTCCGTTCTACTTTCTCATATCTGCCTCCTCATCTTTTTTGTTGTTGAGCAATCTAATTACTAATTTTTTTTTTTTTTTTAATTTATTAATTTTATTACAATCCATACAAAGCAAGCCAAGTTTTTACAAAGAGAAAAATTAAGAACAGATCGATCCCCACCCCTGAGAGAGAGAGCAAGCCAAACGGCGTTAAATTTAAGGCTTGGAGACATACCTAAATTGATAAATTCTCTGTGCCTTATGAACTTATTTTAAAATATTACTGATTAGATCCTGCCATGTTTTGAAAAAAGTCTGTACGGATCCTCTAACTGAGTATTTGATTTTTTCCAACTTCAAATAATATAACACATCGGTTTCCCACTGACTTAAAAGAGGAGAGTTTGGGTTCTTCCAGTTTATGAGAATAAGTCTACGTGCCAAAAGTGTAGTGAATGCAATCACAATTTGTTTGTCTTCCTCCGCTTTAAACCCATCTGGAAGAACCCCAAACACAGCTGTTAATGGGTTTAGAGGGATTGTAAGTCCAAGGCTATCTGAAAGGTAATTAAAAATGTTTGTCCAGAATAATGTTAATTTGGTGCAGGACCAGAACATGTGACATTACTAATTTAATGATATCGGTTTTACTGTAATTGACTATCCACTAGTGCAAAGAGTAAATGTGTGGCTGATTTTGTACTGTTTAAAATTAGGTATAATTTTCTGTTGTCTATCAGAAATATCTAGCATTTAATTGTATATGGAACTACACAAGCCCACAAGATCAAGTTAGAGGGAATTATTGTATTAAATGCAAATCTATAAACAGTAAATCACATCCTAATCTATTTTGTCAGATTAATCGGGGTTTACAGATATGTCTTTATCCACTGCCTTCTTAACTTGATATTCACACTAGAATTGGTCTAATTACAGTGCCTGTAAAAAGTATTCAATGCCTTGGGAGTTTTCACATTTTATTGTTATACAACATTGAATCACAACAGATTCAATTTGCCTTTTTTGATGTTGATCAACAGAAAAAAACTCATTAATGATATCTGCAAAATAGTCTACATCATTACAAATATAAAACACAAACAATTGGTTGAATAAGCATTCCCCACTTTAGTTTGACACCCCTAAATAATCACTGATGCAGCCAGTTGTTTAGAAAGGTCCCATAATTAGTTCAGTGGAGATAAACTGACTTGGGTTTCAATTGATTGTAGTATAAATGCACCTGAATATGGATGGCCAACTTGTGGGAGTCAGTATGGTAGCCACACAATGGAGACAAAAGAACAATTCAAGCAACTCCATGGAAATGGGAAATGGGAAATCACAAGTCAGGGGATGAAGACAATAAAATAACCCAAGTTGTATTCTATCATGATGAAATGGAAAGAGTATGATATAGCTGTAAATCTGCCTAGAACAGGCCTATAAAAGACCAGTAAAGAACACAGAACTGTCTTCCCGCTGATGTCCGAGTCTTCCATGTGTCTTCTGGGAAACTCTATGTGCATTTTTTTAAAAACAGGTTCTTTTGGCCAGTCTCCCAAAAAGTTGCCAATGGTGAAGTTACTGATGCCAGTCTCCTTTTTTTTTTTTTTTTTTTTTTTTTTTTTTATTACTTTCTCTAAGTTCATAAGTATACTATGCTTCAGATGTTTCTATTCTGTTTTGTTCTTCCTGCAACGCAAAGGAGTTTCAATATGACATTTTCCAGAATTTAAACTATATTGCTAATTTGTCCTCAAAGTTTGAATTATTTGTTTTTGTTAATGTTGGATCAACTCAATACCCCGCTTTCTTATGGATGGACATTAAAGGAATATAAAAATTATATATATTTTTATTTTACTTACCCTGTGTAATTTGTAGTGGTGAGGTAACAAAAAAATTAATCTCATATTTTTGTGCATAATGGAGAAAACAATGTTTCTAACCAGCACTGAACAACAGTAAACAGTATCCAAAATGTCCATCAAGAGAATCTCCCGTTTCCCCTTAACACATAATCCACATGTCACGTCATCCAGTTGTATGCTCACAATATGCAAAATACATACCTCCACATTTTTTGCTAAAATATTAGTGAATAAATGCTTCAAGAAAATGAAAGTAGTCCACAAACTGAAAGGCTTATCACATGGGGTCCCACTTTTAAATTAAAAGACCCATCTGCCCCCTCATTCACTGGTCAAGAGTCTTGACACTTGGCTTTGATTATGCTAATGCACAAAAACAAGTTAAGGACCCCACTGACTTCTTCAGCCAGTTATAGTTGATGAATTCTGTTGTCAAGCTGCTGTTGAAGGTGCTTGCTCGACGACTGCAGACAGTGATTTTGAAACTGGATTATTTTCAAGTCCAATCATGCAGCTGATAAATACAGTATATGCTGATTATTGTATCTTTCCTAATACACCCACACATTCCTGCCCTGCTGTTTTTTTTCCACCAAATGCAGAAGAGGCATTTAGCAGTATGGATTCTTTTTTTGCAACGTCCTAGCTAGAGTGGGCCTTGGTCCTATCTTAATTGACATGATTCAGGCACTCTACTCCTGTCCCATTCCTTGCTTTTAATAAAGGTCAATATGTCCTCCCACTCTTTTTGTACATTTCATGGAGAAACATCTCTTAATACTATCATTGTAAAGTCTTGCAGTTACACTCCACGACTCACAATTCAGACCAAATTACTTTCATATGGATATCCCTCAGAAAGCCCTTCTGTATGCTGGGGAAATTTGAATTTTTCTTTCTAATGCCCTTGCTAATTTCTGCAATGTTCTCAGTCTGTTTAATGACTGTGAAGTCCAATCTGTAAAGTCCAATTTGATTCTACTCCATCCTTCTCCAGTTTACTTTTGTCCATTGCCTGGTTATTTTTGCCCTCTTTCCTTTTCCTCTGGACTTGTTTTCTCTCTTGTCAGCTTCAAGTTGAAAATGTCCTGGGCTTGCTACTCTTTCATTCTGGTAACCTTTACTCTGTAATATTGTCCTCCTTGATTTCTCCATATCTTAGATTGGTGGTGTCAAACTCCAGTCCTGGAGGGCCGCAGTGGGTGCAGGTTTTCATTCTAACCCTTTTCTTAATTAGTGACCAGTTTTTGCTTTTTATTGCATTTTAATCGATTTGCTTTTTTAAATTCGCTCCCATGAATTTCTTCATCGTTCCTCTGAATTGCTTCATTTCTTTCCTGAAATGACACCCAAACAGAAATGTATTGTGAAGTAAATGAGCCAACAGAAGACCAACTAAGTCAGGGCCTCAAACTCTATCCAATTTCACTACAACCAGTTGCTTAATTAGGAGCTGATTCTTGTTAATTAAACCCGCTCTTTAATTCCATGGCTTGTTGCTGCTCTCATTGTGCAATGACGTACATTTCCAAAATGATTGATTTTCTCTTTTCATAGAGCACTATTAAAATGTTTTGTGGACCTGACCAGATCAGCGTTCCTGAGACCTTCACCTTTCTTTATTTTCACATAATGTGTGATGGTTTTCTGGTCATGTTTTTGCTCATTTTGTATCTCATTATTGTTTTGCAGCTAATTAAGGAAAAATAAACAATTGAGGGGTCTGATTCTTCAAGAACAAGTCAATTAAAATTAATTCAAAAGAAGATTATTATCAGCAAAAACAGGTCACTAATGAAGAAAAGGGTTAGGATGAAAACCTCCAGGACCAGAGTTTAAGAACACTGTCCTAGATCAACAACTCTTCTTCTAAAATTAGCTTCATGCCATGTGCTTAGCCAAGGGCATATTGGGGTATTTTGTACATGACACCCTGACATAGTTTGTCAATTCTGTGTTGGTCTTTCTTTTTGCTACTTGCTCTTTTCCATAGAGTGCTTAAGCTAGTTCTTATTGTCTTAGGTGTCTCGGAGTAGGGAGTAGATCCTGGGGGATAGGAGGTTCCTTTTTGTTTTTAGATATTTTGAAACAAATTTATTTTTTCACACAATGTCTGAGTTACTCTTTTTAATTCTATTAATAAAAAACTGATCACAGAAAAATCTGTATACAGCAGCTAGTTAAGCTAGAAATGTTTTGGCAATGTGAGGGAAAACATTGTTAGGGTCAACTGCTTTGCTGCTCCACCCAATAATGCTATATTTTTTGTTACTTGCTCTGTGTGGTTTGTATGATAGCCAAAATTTTTTTTAATCTCATGTTTTCATGCAGAACCAAGATAATAAAATTTCTGACGGAGTAGACATCTATGGGGACCAATGATGGACAACATCAAACAATATGAAAAATGGTTCTTGAAAAAATCTCACATTACTCATATCACATAATCTACCTTCCAGTTATCTAGTCATGTGCTCCCAATGTCCCTCACACATTTATTTTTATTAAAATATTTAATAAATCACTTCCAGAAAAAGCCCTTGTGACCAAGCATTTGAATTGAGCACTTGCCAATCCACCATTCATTGGTTACAAGTCCTGGACAGTAACAACTTATTAATTGGCTAACATCACACTTCACATTATATCAACACTGCAAAATGCAGTGAGATACAAATACAACTAAAGATTCAAAGATTTAAAAAGTGAGGTAAAACCTTTTCTGGAAGAGAATTTGCCTTCAACTTGTGCATTTCAAAGTGCTCCAACAAGAAGAAAGTCAATTCACTTGTTCATTTTTACAGACTGCCGATAAAGAATCCTCAGGTACAACAATTATGATTATTAAAGTGACAATGACAGTTAGGTCTGCAATTGAAATTCTTGTTCACATTTGAGCGTGTTCCATCCTTGTTCATGACAGAGTTTTCCTGAAGTGGTTTATTTTACAATTTGTTAATAAAAATAGATGTGCTTTGAACATACAACTGGATGACTTGACATGTGGGCTATGTGACACAAGTAATAAGAGACTTTTTATTATGGACCTTTTGATATTGTTTGCTACTGTTTGGTGTAGGTCACGACAGACACCTATTTCACCAGAACATTTCTTATTTCCACTCAATATGAAAATATGACATTCAATTTTTTTCTCGGCCATAACTACAAACTACACGGGGTAAGGAACATATATAAAAAATCATTTTGGAGAGTATTGGAGTATTCCTTTAAAATATGTACATTGCCTTTTATTTACTCTGTTGAAGCTGAAAGGCCATGTTTGAAAAGTAATGGAAGGCTTGCTGCTGGGTGCTTCAGAGATTGTGTAAAATCTATTGTTCATCTGACAGGAAGGTAGTGTTAATTGTAGTAATGTCATTAAACAGCATGGTATCAGTGTAACAGAAACAGTTGTAGTTAGAGGCCTAAATGTAAACAAATTAAACACTCTCCTTCTTTAATGATATAGTGTTGCTTTAATTGATTACAGTTGCAATATTGCTGTGAGAATGAATTTGATTATTTAATGAATAACCACTACTTTAATTGTAATACTTTCCAAATCTTATAAAATATATGTCTTGGTAATAACATACAAGCAAAGTAACACTGAATAAAACATTCCCGCACAAAAATTATACTTCAGAAATCCATTAATTTGATTGGTAGAACAAAATGAATAATAGTTATTTTTGTTTCTAAATTAACTTTAAGGATAAGTTTTGCATTTTTGTAGTGAGACTTTTCTTTTACAGTGGTAGTATACATTTCATTACCACGTGAAGCATTAATTATACATTTACAAAAAGAGTTCTCTTTGAAGCAAAGGATATTCCCTAATATTAATTAGTTTCATGAAATGCCATGAAAATGTAATTTTCTAACCCGCTTAGTCCTGAACAGGGTTACGGGGGTCTGCTGGAGCCTATCCCAGCTAGCAGTGGGCACAAGGCAGGACCCTGGACAAGCTGCCAGTCTATTGCAGGGCATACACATACCCACACAAACCCTCCAGCCACACACTAGAGCCAGTTTAGGATCGTCAATGTCTTTGATGTGTGGGAGTAAACCAGAGCACCTGGAGGAAACCCTCGTAGACACAGTGAGGACATGCAATCTCCACGCTGGGAGGGACGCAGACCCTAGTCTCCTTACTGCGAGACAGCAGCAGTACCGCCATGCCACCATGCTGCCCCTATCAGAAAAGCTTGTGTTGATATTCTTATTACAAAAATATTCTTTATTATTCTAAGACTCTTATTTTTAAAGAAGTCCATCTGTTTTCTTCACTTTATTCGCTTTCTCTCTTTATGGCAAACTTTTATATCTGGGGTGTGATCACTGGTTACTTGATGATTTCTGTAGTTGTAACTGTAGTTTAAAGGAAATTTAAACACTCAAGCTATAATTGATTTTACAGTGAAATTTACATTTTTCTAAGGATTTAAACAAATTGACTCTCATTTAATATTAAATTATAATGTCTCACTGTGAATATCAGCAAGTGTTTAGCCTCGTTGCTGAATCTAATTTGTTTGAGCTAGAATGCACCTATTAAAAGATGCAGCAGAATGAAGATGAGAGAAAGAAGGCAAAATAGGAGAGAGCAAGGATGAAAATGTAAAAACTAAATCTGCAACGAGCGTCTGGACAACTGTCCAGAATGCCTGTTGAGTTCAAGTGACTTTGCTGTAGTCAAGTGGGAGTTACAGCTTCCAAGACTGGAAAAAATGGACATGTCCAGGGAGTGCACAATATGTCCCACTTCGTTGCCATGTTTGGTTCCTGGTGAGGTTGATTTTCCAGCTATCAAATTATAACATTATAGAGACATTTTTCCATTTTCCATAATTACTTTGGAGAAAAATAATCAAAATCAGAAGAACTAAATGGTTAGCTTTCGTTAAAGTAAGTTTACTGTAAAAAAAAAACAAAAAAAACATACTGCTTAGGTGTGACGCCTCAAAGCTTCAAGTGATGGTGTGGAACGTGAACATACATATTTTAACTTTCCATTGTGGTGTTCAAATCTAATATCAGAGCTTCATTAAGGGAATTGAGGAATATGTTGACAATCCATTTCTCTTTTATATTTTCACAACTTGGGTATGTATTTTCAAACTATTGTAGCTAAAAGGCAGTGTCGCACTAAATAGCCACGGACACATTCTTTACTTTGTCATGTTCTACTGCACTGCTCCCAGTTTGAATCATGGCTTCTATTATACAAGTTGTTTTTTACTTGTCATTTATAAATAATGCTTCATTTAACAATATAAGTGTTTGGGATAAATGAATGTTTACCACAATTGTGAAAAAACAATTTTGACATTAATAATACCGCACTTCTCTTGTAGAGCCTCCAAAAAGCAAAACAATATTAAAGCTTCTAGAATTAAGTTAATTAATTTTTATATAAAAGATCTGTTTATTAAAATGATCATGAAATAAAAAAATATCTTTCCAATTATTACATTTTTTCAAGTATTACAGTGAATTGAATCTGGGAGCAAATTTACTGCAGTTCTTACTAGCACGACACCGGCATATTTGCTGTTTATTTCCATTATGGTTGCATAAAATAGACACCTATATCAATTTTGTAGCAATGACAGTCTACTTATATTTCCACATCACAGACTAGTGTCTTCTTGCTTGTTCAGACAGGGTGTATAATGCGTAAGACTGAATATGTACTTGGTTTAGAAATACCAGTAAACCCACTGAAGTATCTGATTTGAATACTTGACTGCTATGCAACAGCAGGGCTATTTGTTGTGTCTAATTACACAGTAAACCACTTTAAAGTTCCATTTATTGTAATCTTTAGTTTTTATCAGATGTTTTTTTATTTAAGTAGGACTTTAGCCTTGAGTGTTATGCTCTTAGTGGTGGCAGCAAAAACTACTTATAAAATCCTTTTGATTTAGCATTTAGAACTGCATATAATGAATCTGCAGCTCCTAAGCGCTTAAGGACTGCAAATTCTTTGCAGAATTTTTCATTGATCACCTGACTAAAAGGGCCTAACATTTCAGTAAAGCTATTATGTCTGTTTGCCTTATGTTGCTTGTTGTAGCTAAAGTTTAACTTGAACCATTCGGAACTGAAAATCATGGCATCATTTGAAATTGAACTGGTATGTATTTGACATTAATTTTCAGTTTATTCTACACTGGCATATTTAGTGTTTATGTTTGTGGATATGAATATAAATACAGTGTATAGTTAAAGGAGACTGTCCATGCCGGAATAAAACACTTCTAAACTTTCAAGAGCATTTACTTTCTAATAATACCTATCTTTTTATTATTTTGAATAATGGAATTTTACTTTCACATAATCTTTTTACAGAAGCAGCTCTTCTCTAAGTTCTTTAGTTTGGAAGTATTTGGAAGAGCAGGACAAATAACAATCGATTACGTATATTTTTTGCCGTAGTTGCACAAGCAGATTAAGTAACTTGCTCTGGTTTATAAATGAAGTTGGAAGTTTATTCTCATGTTATTACTATTGTCATTCAGCTGACAACCATGTATTTTAAAGTCTAGAGTAGCTCCGCCGTATGCCACAGTGTATGTTTAGTTTCTATGTGTATGTATTACACTATACTGTATGTGCTGTTACTAGACTCTACAAAAGGATGACATTTGTTATCCCTAACCCTAGATTCTATTTTCCTCAGTGGTCACTTGCCTGTGCATTTATGTTTCAACTCATTTTTCCTCAGTTTCTCTCTGTCGTCTCTTCCACCTCTTTTAAAGGACAACAAGCCCACCCAAGTGAACTGTGACCTTAATTAGTCTCTCACACATCCTTCATTGAACAGCTAGGTCAAGTAAAGTAGAACTTTATACTAAAACAGCCTTACTACCTCTTCTTTGACAAGTTGCAGGTATTTAATCGTAGTTAAAACACATTTGTTTAAATGTTTTGAGTCTTCATCAATGTTTGGAATCATTAGTTTTTTTCCTTTTTTTACTTTTTATGTGCTGTGTAAGAATCTTTATATTTTATAGACAATTAATGAATGAAAGTGTACAATACATACATGCATAAGCACTTACATAACCTATATACTGTATCAAAGTAACACATACGTGTCTATTAGTTTTATTTGTATACATATTTATTTTTTCTTTTGTTGATTATGATTCTTTTTCATAGTATTCTAGGTGGACACTTTTTCATTGTAAAAAATTATAAAAATTATAAAGTAAGTGAGTAAATTAAACTTTCCCTTTTAGAAGGCGAGCATTTTGAAAACAACTGTTTGAATTTTGCTTAATTATTTTAGCAAAACCTGTGATACTATAGTTTATGTATTTTCCAGTAAATATTTGTAAGACATCATTAAAAGATCATTTTATCAAAGAATATGCTGCATGTATAATCAAGAAAATCAAACCCATTCCATTTTACAGTGTGTTCACTTGAACTTGAACTTTATTGCTAGACAACATAGTTTTTAGACATTTGTCTAGATATTACATCCATACACATAACAAGTTAAATACAATTAACCTCCTTAGCATTAATGTTTAACTCCAGGAAAAAGAGCCAGAAGTGTTTTTTTTTTCCAACAGCATAAATGTTATTATATGTAATAAAAACATGTAAATATTAAAAAGTCAACGTAGTCACAGTAAGGAAGGTATGACTAGTATCCGCTGCTGTACTGCTGCAAATTTAGTATACGTGCTCCATGTGATATGTTTTGAAACAGTCAGTTTTGAAATAGGCACTGTTTGAGCAGATGTCAAAAGATTTTTCGGAATATTTTTTCTGTTGTCTATTCATGACTAATAGAATGTTAGTGCCAGAACGACACAGTTCTGTTGACTGTACTTGCCATCTCATTTGGTTCTTCCACTGGTATAAAGTATCAAGTACCAGATGTACCCAGAGCTTACTTTGCACAACATGTAGATCTTCATACTGAGTTGTGCCTGTTTAGATGCAATGGACTGTATCTATGACAGCCTTCCACTATAACCCATGAGGCATTTGTCAATAATTATGTTATGATCGAAAACATGCAATTTCTGCACAATTTCTGATACACATCCCATAGTTTGTGCAGTTTTGGTGCTTGGTGAATAGCTTCGTCATAGTCTTTGTTATTAGAGAAATGCAGATATTTTATATGAAGTGAAAAATGACACTTATAACTTCACTGAAAATGGATGTTTGCAACAACAGATATATAGGCCAGTGCCATCTCTGCACTGGTTTACTTACTATGCCCTGCAATATCAGACTGAAAAAAACCCATATGTCCTCTACAGTCAGAGGCTGCCAGCGTCCACAACAAGCAAATGGTTTACTGTGAGATTTCTGACACTGCTCAACGTAGCAATTCGTTTCAACAACTTTGCTCTCCACTAGACTATTATGAACAAATTGTAAATAGTCCAGGTAATCATCTTCAACAGACATCTTTATACCACAGTTACCTGTAAATGTGCAATGAGGAGGTGTAGGATTGTGAGTAGTAGCAATGAGACGACCAAAAATATAAACATCACTGAAACTTGGGAAGTTAGAATCTACTGAACTGGTGCCTGTTTCACCGTTCGTGTCAACATCTGATGGCCGGTTCATATCGTCATGATAATTGTAATTCTAGCAATGGCTCAGTTTTAGTTTGTTCAAAAACTGGTTTTAGTTGTTTTTTTTTGGTTGAAGGCTCCACCCTACTTATGAATATTGATGAGTTTCCATAAAGTGGCAGAAATGGGGTGTCAGATCGACTAATTGGAAACTGATTGGTTTATTATACCAAAAGAATATTATCGTAAAGTTACAAAGAGTGTTACAACTTGTGAAATTTTGAGAGCCCACCACTGCTAGAGTCCAGATGTGCTGGTGCTGGTATTCTGCTTAACCTAAGGTCTTTTGTGTTGCTGCTCTCTTAACCTTCCACACTCCAAACATCTGGACTCTCCCATAACAACTGGAAAAGACAACAGCTGGAGCACCAAATTTACCTCCGCTAACTGCTGTGTTCACTTCTGTTGACTTTTATCTTCTGATAGAGCCTGACTGTGAATTTGTATGTCTGAAAGCTTGTGTAATACAAATTAAACAAAATCATATTATTATGTTGTGATAATTTAGCGTTTAGAATTATTGATTTGTGCTGTTAGATGGACACACCACCATTCTTTGGTCAGTCAGATGGGGAGTGTTCAAGATGTGGAAGCAGTAAGTTGTAATAAGGTGAAGAAAATGTTTTATGGAATATCAGTTTTCTAAAAGATATGGGAGATCAGGTCTGGAAGAAGTAATGGGATTTTTGAGAAAAAGAGCTTTAAAAATTATGGAGATTTACTGACAATGTTCAAAACTGGGCATATCTTTGGAAAATACAGTTTAATGTAGATAAGTGTAGGGTGCAACATGCTTGGAAAACGGACATTAATTATAAATAAAGGATAAGTGCTGTTGATCAATAAGAAGGATTTTCTGAAACTGATTTTGGGGATTTGCATTGTGACAATATTTTCATCTTAACTTTTATAACAAAATGCAGAAAGATCTATAGTCCAAAGGAGCTGTTTGCAACAATATGTACAGTATTTTACATACAGTATTTCACATTACACAGTTTAGTGGGGACACTACGCCAAAAAGGTAGGGGCTGACAAAGAGAGAGATTAGCTAATGTCAACCAGGGAAGTGCACCACTCACAGTGCTCAGAGATAGTTCTGTACTACTCAAGCTGCAAAGTGCTTGCTTTTGAGCCAGAGAAAGCTCACCACTGACAATTCACCAAAGTGCAAATCTTCGAATTGAGATGCATTGTGGTGTGAACCCGCAGCAATTCAGTTGGTGAAAAGTGTGGGATTTGCACTGTGGATTGGAAGATTATAGTGGTGATGCTGCATGGAAAAAAGGTGGAGGCTGATACAGACAAACATCAGCTGATGTCACCATCGCACATGTCAGAGACGGGCTCTGTGCGGCTGACCGATGGATCTCTCCATTTAGCTCACATCGCAAAATGATTGCTTCTGAGCCAGAGAACGTAGGTTTGCAGCTCACCACCTACAGTTCAGCACAGTGCAAATCTTCAAACTGAGATGCTTCTTGGTGTGAGCCCACAGCAATTCAATTCACACAGTATATGAAGTCGCTTCCTATTATTAACATCTATCCCTGATTTGACTTTTTTGCATGTGAATACTAATGTTGTAGAAATATATAAACATAATGTATGGCTCAGTACTGTATTTTTAGCTTCAAAAGTGATTTTTTTTTTCTTGTGTCTACTAATGTTGAAAGTGTTACAGCTTGTACCGTTCATTGGTTTGGATATTAGAGAACAATAAATGTCTTTTAATTCTAGGATGATGAACGTAAGTTCGTCAACATATTGGAAAGTATGTGAAGCAAACAAAAGTAACAATTTTAAGTTGTTTCTTTTATATATGACTAGCCAACCCGCGGCGTATCATACGCCACATAATCAGGCCGGTTTTTTAATGATTTTTAAGCACAGGGAGAAAATTAACATTTGAAAAATCGGCAATGTAATAAATCAGCAAGAAAATCAACATTGTAACAATGCACGGAACGAACCAACACACAATCGTCCGTGACTGAAAACTGGCGGACCACCATCGCGCCTTCTCCTCCCAGACGGAGGGATGGGGGTGGACGGCGCTCAGGCGCGGAGGGTGGAACGGGAGGAGAGGAGAAGGACGTCCATTCCGCTCCCTCCGTCATGCTAGTCTGCTGATTTCTTGTTCAGTATGCACTGCCTGCTCATGTGCCCACCTCCAACTCGTCACTTGAGTCGTTGTCGTCTTTGCACAGTCCAGATGCACCTGTGACTCACGGAGACTTTTCATTGCTCTGTGCGGTTTTGGCTGCTTTTCTATATATAATCCACCAAGACACCCGACCATGGTAGTAGCAAGGTGGGGGGGGGGTGTGTACAAAGGGTAGGGACGTAATCAGTGGGAGCGTGTGAGTCGCACTTAGTGGGAATTCCACGGTTTGCAGCCCGAATGGGGTTCAATGGCTTACCCACGCCTCTCTGCACCGGGTAGACACACGCTCAATCTCATGCATAATTATTTATTGAATGCTAAACACTTCTGGAAAGACACGGTTGTCTAAAACGGGTTGGTGTGAGAATACAACAGTAAGTGAATGAAAAGATGGAACTCTGGAGAGAGCAACATATAATTTTCCGTGAGTGAAGACTGGTTTTGGCAGATACAGGCATATCTTTTTTGAAAGTTTGTCCTTGTGCTTTATTAATTGTCATCGCAAATGCCAATCGAACAGGAAATTGTCTTCAGGTAAAAGTAAAAGGCAAGTTTGAATCTGACGGGGTCAGGCATATCCGGGGAATAAGGACAGTTTGTAAGGTTGCAGATGTGATAGGTTTACACTCCAGTACATTATTTGAGAGGCATTAGAACCTCATAATGACCATGATCTAAAGGACCGCTAAAGAGCAGAGATATGAAGAGACGCTGGGCCGGATTGTAAACTCGAGGAGAGGCATGAGGACGTTCTTGGAAGTAAATGCTGATAGTAGCTGGAAGGATTTGGGACATTGCCACAACTTCTGCCTCGCCACCATAGACTCGGGATGTATTCATGTAGTCAGCGTATTATTGAGCAGACTGTATAACAATGCCTCTTTGACTAACAACAACGGACACCACGTCACCGAAGTTATCCCAATGTTGGCAAACAAAGCTAACAGCCATGTTACGAAGTTTGAGAGCAACAGTTTCGTCAATGACATTTTTCCAAAAAAACCCTACTGACAGAAACAAACAGTTACCTGAAGCAGGAATTTCTATAACATTGAAAGAAGTGTTGTTTCCATGAAATACATTTGAAGCGGTAGCCATGGAGGGCAAAAGAATAGTCAAAGTGGCTCACAGTTGGATTTGGACCGCAGCACAGACCAAAGCGAGTGAGTATGTGTTTGATGAGCTGTTTGAGTTGGCGGGCAGTGGTCTGAGGTGCGTTCCTGAGCACGTGGGAGGAGGGGTAGAGTTTCTGGGCGGGGCTTCGTTGTTCCTTTCGCATGGTTTTTCATGGTGGACGCGGTCGGGTGTTGAAACCGAAAAGAATAATGAAAAGTCAACGTGGCTCAGACGTGCATGTGGACTCCTAGCACAGACGAAAGGGACTAACTGGGTGGTCGGTGAGTTTTTGCGTCCGGGCACATGGGCAGGCAGTGTGAATGCCTAGAGAGCGAGGGTAGATGCGGGCCGGTGAAAAAGGAGTGTTGGTGGACAGGGAAACGTCTTCTGTGTTCCTGCAGGAGCATCTAAGAAGACGTATGTTTGTCATGGATGCGAATTGCTGTATGTAGCGTGTAAAACAGTTTGCTATGGTGCACGTGGTCGTGCGTCGTAACCGAAAACTCGTTTTTTAAAGACTGCTTACTTCATTGTGTTTTAACCTCCGTTGTAAAGGATTATTTTAAGGATCCCATGGGATACCCCTCACAAACCATTTTACACGCTGCATATGGCGATTCACCTCCGTGAGAAACATGCCTCTATGAACAGTCAACGTGGCTCGGAGGTGCATGTGGCCTCTACGACAAACGAATATAAATGACGGTGTTTTTTTCTGTGTCGTCGCGTCCGAGTTGGTGGGCGTGGATCTGCGAGTTGTCGTCGTATCCAATGGTCTTGGAGTTGGTGGGCGTGGCTCCTCCCTGCGTGCGCCATAGGTGTCTTACTTGTCTGCGGCTTAGTGAATCCACACCCCTTCTGGCGTGCTTTCCATGGGTGTCTTGCCTTAGTGAATTATATAAATAGATGATTGAATCAAAGACCCTTAAGATGTCAGTCACAGTAGAGCAAAATAAACTGAATACAAAACATCAAGGTTTTCTATTTAAAATTCCTTTTACAGAAATATAGTAACATATGGTGTATCTTTATAGATTCTGTGTTATGGTCAGAGATATAATGGATGAACAAAATTTAAAGTAAAAACTTAATATCTGAAGAGAAAATTATGATTGATAGTGATAAGATTAAGGACACCTGGAAGAAGTGCACAGAGGAATTAGTAAATGAGGAAAGTGAATGAGATAATGATGTTCATTGTGAAAAAACAGAAGGCCGAAACTGTAAGTTTTAAAAGAGGAGTTTGCAAATGCATGGAAAAGAGACAAAGATAAGTTCAGGTGTGTTACCCACAAGAGAGGTGTTGGAACCATTGAAGGCATTAAAATATTATATATGTGAATGATTTAAAGACCTACACAGCATGACTTTGAGTGAAGGGAGGACTCTACAAAAGAAGTGTGCACATTCAAGTATACAAAGGGAAGGGTGATACATTGGAGTCTGGGTCATATCGAGGGATCAAGCTTTTGGAGCAAATAATGAAAAAGGGTGAGAGGGTTCTAGAGAAAAGAATTGGGGATCAAGGGAAAGCTAGTGAAATGTACTTTGTGTTCTTGGGAAGTGAAAAACAGATGCAATCTTTGATGTCAAGCAAATACAGAAAAAGCCTCAGGCAAAAATGAAAGAAGCTTCATTATACGGTTGTAGATCTGGGGAAAAGGTATGACAGAGTGCCAGGAGAAGTGTTGAGGTGAGCATAAAGAAAGTTAGATGTGAATGAATAGCTAATGTCTATGGTATGAGGAGGATGGGCATCAAGAGCTATGAGGTGAAGGGGGGTCTGCACCAAGGATCAGTTTTGAGTCTGTTGCTTTTTGTGATAGTGATGGAGGTGGTGACCAGAGAAGTGCATAAAGCATTTGCCATGGGATCTCTCATTTGCAGATGATCTCATATTAATCAGGGAAGGTAAGGTGGGATTTAAGTAAAAGATACTGAGAGCTCATTTAGAAGCAATAGGCCTCAAGATAAATCTAGGAAAAACCAAGATGACCGGAGGTGAAGGGTCAAAAGGAATGGAAGAGGAGTGTGCACAGCAGTGTGACATGTCTGGTGGAGGGTGAATAGTCAATCAAAATGCAGAAGATGCCTGCAGTGAGTGCATAAAAAATGTACTGCTATGAATGGCAGTCCATTTGTAGAAACTGTGTGAGGAGCTGTATTATTGTGAAGTTAATGGAACTCACTGAGTTTGCTAAGAGTTGGCCTACTCTCACTCTCTAAGCTTAAGGCACACACAGAAAGACACACCCACAGAGCCTATCCACTTGATACCTGCATAGTCTTTCACTCCTTAATACTCAATATAGGGTTTAATTAGCTTTAACAAGAACAGTAAAGAGGTGTCCTGGGATATACTGTAACCTAGACCTAAAGGCTGACACACCTCATTCCTGAGAATAACCTAGAGATATCCAGGCTGATGTGCCTATGGGCAATGCCACTTCTCAACTAATGATGCATTACTCACACTGTGGTGTCCTCTGTTGGGGATTCCCATCTCAGCCTGCCAGCACTGTGCGAAACAAAGAGGCAATCTCCCCACACCAAGTACTGTGTATCTATTTTTATAATGTCAGTCATTAAATATATGGCGACAAAGTATAAAAATTGTAAAGCAAAGCAGTATTTATTAAGAATAAAATAACTGGAAATGAACTAAATGAAATAAATGATAGAAAACAGTGAATAATAATTCATTTAAGTATTTATTTCATTCAAAGTCTGGCTATAAAGTCCTAATAAAAAATAAACTCTTGTTTAAAAGTAAGAAAACTTAAACGTAAAGATAAAGATAGTATCCGTGTTAAGGGAGGAGTGTCATTAGGCAGATTTTAGATTCAGCAGTCAAAATGATGCATGAATGGCATCTTTGTCCAGGTGGATGGAGTTTCTCTGATGGAGTGGAGTCTCTCTCTCTCTCTCTCCCATTTGTTTCTCAGACAATCCATGTTTACATGCCAAATGGCCAAACGGGGTTGCAGACCTTGTGATGTTACACACAGATAATTGGCTTGCTACCGTGGAGATGGACATCTCTGTCTAAAAGCTTTGATAGTGAAAATATGTACGAAACACTTTATCTTGTCAAAGGGACTGATCAATTGTAGCTCCAGTTCCCCTTATTTTCATCTAAAATTTATGTTATCGGTAGTCTGGTCATTCTATAGATAACATCCCATCCTTCCATTGATTTCCTTAACCTTCTTATCCAGGGCCATGGGCAGCTGGAACATTTCCTAGCAGTCATCACACATAAGACAGGAGCAACACCTGGACAGGGTGCAAGTCCATTGCAGGTGAATGCACACACATATCAGGTGCAAAATAGCAACTATAGTTCTCCTAACCTGCATGTGTTTGGACTGTGGGAGGATACTGGAGCCCCAGGAGGAAACACATAGAATTAAAGCAAAAACAGAAAACATTCTTACAGTGCCACTCACAGCTTTGCTCTTCACAGGATTTCACAGCACTGCTCTGTGTCTAGAGAGTTCAATTGTAGGTCATCATAGTCCATCTGAACATGAACTTCTAAAAGAAATCAGATTTCAGCCTGCTTTTAATGTATTGCCCGTAGTCCCAAAATTATGATTGTCCACTCCGTAACAGGGGTTCAGAATGCTCATCTAGCTGATTTAAATTTAGATACCAGTAATGGAGTTGTCTTGGACAATGTAGGTGAGTTTTGCTGCATTGATGATGTGTTGAATGCAGAAGAAGGTGCAAATGCAGTAGTGGTAGCAAGGGTGAGAAGAAATTTAGAATCTGTTGTGGACTATGGCCGGGCATTCATCCCGGCCAATACCCACAGGCCGCCAGAGGGAGCCCTCCCTGCGATATGGAGATGCCCCGAATTTCAGCAGGGCATCATGGAATATGGAGTTTTCCTGTGCAGCCCTGCTGGATAACGTCGGGGCCACCAGGGGTCGCTGCAGGGAGGCCCATGGACTGTTATTTACCCTATAACCCGGAAGTGCGTCTTAGTCACAGCGACAGGGGAAATGACGTACTTCCGGGATGAAGAAGAGGAGTTTTCACCTGACCCAGAAGTGCTGGATAATCACGTGGACTTTGGGCTCAGAAGCACTTCCAGGTCATGGACTGTAAAGGACGCTGGGAAATTCCAGATGGACAAGCTTAGTGGGGAGGAAGGGTGGCAACGCGTCTGGGAGTGTGGAGGAATGATTATTGATTTATTATTGTAGTGATTTATATGAGTATTGTGGAGTGGAGGGTGCTTTGTGCACTTTATTATTGGAATAAAATAAATTATTGGACTTTTATCTGGTGTCTGGCGTCTGATCTGAGGGTTCAAGGGGATGACAGCGCCCCTATCTCTCACACTGTTTACTGTTATGTATAAAGGAGTCTTTCTGGCATTGAAGGGTACAATTTTTCAAAATTGTGTGAGAAATAATATGCTACAGTATGTGAAGATGGCCAATGACTGATGAAAGCAGAAGAGGAAATAAATTGAAAAGAATTGTGATGGGAATAATTAAATGGATATGTGGAATGTCATGGAATGATAGTAAGATGAATGCTGAGTTAAGAGAAAGACTTAGTGTGGTGCCGGGCAATACGTGCCTTGCAGAGGAGAAACAGATTAAGATTAAATTGGCATGTAAATCGAAAGGCAGGAAATGATTGGATTTAAAGATAGAGGTGAAAGGGATGAGGACATGAGGGATGCCAAAAAAGACATGGTTAGAGGTTGTGTCAGCTGATATGGAAATATTGGTACTCAACCAAAAGTACATATATTCAGAATTGAGGAGAGCAAAGAAAAACATTTGGTAGGCAACTAGCTAATCAGGTTAACCCCCATGATGATCATAATATGTGATGTCTTGATTTGTTTTTTCTGGTTTGTACATTTTAAAAAGATTATTTAAAGATTATTGTTGTTTGATATAGAGAAGACCAGAAGGAGTTGCATTGTGTCTTTGTGGAAATGTAGCAAGCGTATGACAGGGTGCCTTGAGAGGAGTTGTGGTATTGTATGAGGAAGTCAGGAGTGGCAGAGAAGTATGTAAGAGTGTTACAGGATATATACGAGGGAAGTGTGACAGTGGTGAGGTCTGCAGTGGGCGTGACAGATGCATTCAACGTGGAGGTGGGATTACATCAGGGATCGGGTCCGAGTCCTTTCTTATTTGCAATGGTGATGGACAGGTTGACAGGCGAGATTAGACAGGAGTCCCCATGGACTATGATGTTTGCTGATGACATTGTGATCTGTAGCGAGAGTAGGGGGCAGGTTGAGGAGACCCTGGAGAGGCGGAGATATGCTGTGGAGAGGAAAGGAATAAAGGTCAATAGGAACAAGACAGAATACATGTGTGTGAATGAGAGGAAGGTCAGTTGAATGGTGAGGATGCAGGGAGTAGAGTTGGCGAAGGTGGATGAGTTTAAATACCTGGGATCAACAGTACAGAGTAACTGGGAGAGTGGCAGAGAAGTTAAGAGAGTGCAGGCAGGGTGGAATGGGTGGAGAAGAGTGTCAGGAGTAATTTGTGGCAGACAGGTATCAGCAAGAATGAAAGGGAAGGTCAACAGGTTGGCATTGAGACCAGCTATGTTATATGGGTTGGAAATGGTAGCACTGGCCAGAAAGCAGGAGACAGAGCTGGAGGTGGCAGAGTTAAAGATGCTAAGATTTGCATTGTGTGTGACGAGGATGGACAGGATTAGAAGTGAGTACATTAGAGGGTCAGCTCAAGTTGGACAGTTGGGAAGCGAAGTCAGAGAGGCGAGATTGCGTTGGTTTGGACGTGTGCAGAGGATGCTTCAAAATACCTATATGAAAACAGCAACTCTTAAACTGCCAAAAATATTTTATTTGAAAATGAGACCTTAGGTGTAACTTTTCTTATAGAATTACAGGTAAGAATACAGAATGAAAATGAGACATTAGATGTATTTTTTTTTTTGTAGAAATACAAGTATGAATACAGAACAGTACAGTATCTGTACATTACACAACTATCCATGTGGGTACGCGATGGAGCACTAACTGATGCGCCTACATTCTGGCCGAGACTGCCCTAGACCGGAAATTTCGTAACAGATTGTCACTTTCTTTTGGGCTAAGAAGAAAGAGCTAGCCTGTTATAGGGTTCTCCTGACTCAGCAACAAGCATAGGTGTGGCATTAAATATTTTTTTGCATTGCATTATTATCTTCGGTGGCCATTTTTAGTTGAAAAAACATTCATTATACTGAAATTTACATTTCATTAAAATGAAATCAAACATAATGTTGTATCAACTGTCACGGGTGGCTGGGGGTGGAGCCCAGCCGGGACGCCCGAGGGGACCGGAGGAGGGCTGGTGCCTCCTCCCGACCACGAGGGGGCAACCTCCTTGGTTTTGTTGGTGGCCTCGGGTAAGGGGCTTGGAAGCCCAACCCTGTAGGGGCCCGTGGCCACCGCCAGGCGGTGCCCCGGTGCCTGAAGAAACCTGGAGCCCAGCACTTCCACCACATCAGGAAGTGCTGGGGGGAAGAGGAGTAGGAACACCCGGAGGACTTCCGGCTACACAGTTGGTGCTTCCGCCACACGGGGGTGTGTCGGTGGAAGCTCCTCAGGAAGCACCTGGAGCCCATCCGGGCATACATAAAAGGGGCCGCCTCCCTCCAGTCGACAGCAAGAGTCGGGTGGAAGTGGAAGGAGCTCGGAGGAGAGGAGTGGAGGCGGTCTGAGGACTGAGCAAGGCATTGTCGTGCGGCCAGGACTTGAAGGGGTGATTGGTGCTGCGGCACTGGGTTAGTGCACTTATTGTAAATAAGTATTGTAAATAAACACGTGTGTGGTGAAACAACGTCTGCCTGTCTGTGTCCGGGCTGTACCCCACACAACCTTTGTCTAGGCCCACAAAAAGTATTTGTTATTCTAAAAATGTCGTTACTTCTGTATTCGCTATAATGGGATTTGACCTGTACATTTTGTTGTAACTAGTGCTAAACAAACAAATAGAATGTGGATTTGTAAACCAAAACCATACAACCTGATAATTCTAGATGTGTAATTTCAGGTGCCACAATAACTTATAGTTGCTTTTGATTCTCCCTTGTGAGCTCATCATCTGCACAGACCCAGGGATACTGCTTTCTTCAGGTCATAATCTGGACTGATTTTTTGTCAGGGTGTAACATGGCAGAGAGAGCATGCCTATGCAGAGCTTCTGTCTTTATTGTCTATGTGCAGCTCTTGGCAAACATACCTTACGGGGTCGTTCACCAATGAAATAGCTCGTGCATATCCCCGCACCTCAAGTATTTTTTTTTCTTATCAGCAACCTTCAAACAAACAATCTTGAGTGTTGGGGTTAAAGAAAAACTGGTTTGTCTTTTTTTTTTCTTGCTCTTTAAACATTAAGTAAAATGCTAATTCTACAAATTAAGGCATGCAAAATATTCATCAACTTATTCACAATACATCATATTGCCACAGTGCAGAATAGATTTTTTCCCTGCCAGCTGGCTCTTGATTATCACAACTATTAGAAAAGCCTCCAGATCTTTGCGTGGGACTCAACTGTCAACTAGGTGAAGACATTAAACTTGCTGTCATTGTGGACACTCTCTTTTGAAAATGTTTTGCAATACAGTTTAATAAGTGTATTGAGTGATCTTACAAACATTTTAGTTTACTTCACTGCATGAGTTAATTCTAATTCTGGTATATACTAATATTCTGGTGCATACTAGTATAAGGCCTTGTGTAAATTACAATTAAAAAAACATATATTATGGAATGCAGTTTTGGGCAAATATTGATTGTATTAAATCACCACATTGCGCTACAAGTCTGTTCTCCCACATGCTATCCTGCTATTATATGGGTAAACAGGCATTTTGTAGTGCATGTAAGCAGAAGTGTACTTTCAGACTTAACTTTCATGATTTATAAGACTTTTGCTTTTATTTAAGTGTGCTGTGTATGTTACTATGGTCACATGTCCCAATCACAATTAAGAGACTTTAAAAATATTAAGATTATTACATTAAAGCAATGTTGAAAAAATTATTAGACTTTTTCACTTCAAAAGAATGTAAATTTAAAATAATGTTAATTTAGCAAGTTGGTCAAGTTTGCTTTCACACCCTCAGCCCTGCCTACAAATCTGTTAGTAAGAAATAATGCAGTACAGTTATCACATTTCATAAAACTTAGAAATGCAAATTTTGCCTTCAAGAAAGGGCGACCTCCCTTTGCAAAAACAGGTTTTATACACATGAAAACGTTTAATTACAACATTAGATCAATCTAGATGTGAGCAGGCCATTTATCCCAACAAAGCTTGCCAGTCATATCCACTTAATTCTTCTAAAAAAAACCATCAAGTCTATTTTTGAAAGTCCCTAAAGTCCGGCTGTCTACCACACTACTTGGTAGCTCTGTGGTTCTCTGTGTAAAGAAAAACTTCCTAATGTTTGTGCAAAATTTACCCTAAACAAGTTTCCAACTGTGTCCCTGTGTTCCTGATGAGCTCATTTTTAAATAACAGACTGGACTAATTCCCTTCATAATTTTAAACACTTCAATCATGTCACCTCTTAATCTTCTTTTGCTAAACTGAAAAGGTTCAGTTCTTTTAATATTTAGCATGACCTTGATTAACTTAATTTTTTAACTTTAATTTATGTATATATTTTAAATAATCCATTATTCTTAGGTGACAGTTCACCACATCATTGTTTATATATGACAGACTACTGTATATGCTTAAAAGACTAACAATATCAAGGACTTACAATGCTATGTGATAAAACTGTGCATATTAACAATTATAGTAGGTAATCTGTGCCCATTACCAAGACTGGATATTTCTGAGCAGTTTAAAAACTCCATTTGTTAGGTTTATTTGATAGTGATGAAATATCTATAAAAAGCTAATTGACTCTTAATTTTGCCTTGCTGTTATACTAGGTTATAATACAAATCAGATACAGTATAATGAATAATGTTATGTGAGGTAAAGTTTAAATGGCTACATTATCCAAAGCTTTACAACTAGAGAAACCAGTTAATTTACTAATTTGGAAAAAAATATTATTTTGTTAAATATGTTACTACCCATGCTGTTATAGGAGTACTAAGAAAAAAAATATGGTAACATGCAAAGGCATGCATTGAATTTTGGAACCTTCAAAATTAAGTCCAGAAATAGCCTAGCACTGATGCAAACCTAGGACAAGATAAGGAAAGCAGAAAGAAATTTGTGTTTAAACGAGTAATGACTTCATTTTGACTTGGACTAAGATTTCTTGAGTTGAGTACTGTTTTTTGATGACAGGATGTTCTTGTCTATTGTGCTTGTAATCATGATTACTCTTTTCATTGGCCCATAGAAAATAGAAAACTAACTAAATCCCCACTGCTCAAATTAATTGAAAATTCCAAACATGCACTAAACACTTGAAACTTGTTTGGTTAAATTAAACTTTAGACACTGTATACTAGCTAAATGGCCTATTAAATTCAAAATTATATTGTAAATGTTCTAAGTGGTTTGCAATTAAATACTATGCTCTCTGGAAACAGTTCTATTGCCTACATTCCTGATTTATGCTTTCCTAAGCCGCATTGTTATTAGGCGGACATGTCTGCATGTTTAAAATATTTGAATTTGACATATCCTAGCAAAATGAAAATAAAAGCTTGTGGTAGAAATTATTGTGATTTTTAATTGTTTTACATTCATGTTAGAAGCATCTTTTTCACACTTGAAGGTAGTTGACATAGCTATAGCCTAGGGTTGTGCGATGTGCTTAAAGATCCCATTGTCACATCATCATTTCAAAACTTTAATAATATATGATACTATCACCTCTGGGGGGTGGGGAGAGATGCTTATAGAATACAAATAATTAGCTATTCCAACCATGTACCACAGAAAACATTTACGTGGGTTGATGAGGGAATGGTGCATGGGCACTTTAGCTAGGGATGCAATAGTTTTGTTGTCTTACTGATTGCTGCCATGCAGCATACTGTACATGGCAGTAGTTCGGTATTGTTATTACGATGACTCAACATTGATTCATTTCCAGTTCATTTAAAATTGCTACAAATCTCAAAGCTGTATTAGCATGAAACTGTAAAAATTTATCTGCTTCATTTTAAAATGGATTTGAATAAATGTCTGCCAACAGAAAACTATAAGTTAGTAATTACTTTAACTTACCCCCGCTCCCCATCGCGCCCACTGTGTCAGAGCACAGAGCAGATTATATGGAGAGCTGGGGTTCTCTTGATTCTACTAATGCTGTGCTAACATTTAATTGTGGTTTTAGGGGGAGTCCCCTAGAAGCTTCAAGGTCCGCTTCTACCAGCCCACTTCAAGCACTACCTACAAGAAGACCACCATGTCACCACTTTTCTTGTCTGGCTACCAAATCTTGCTGCTTAAGTTATATAAAATATAACACCACAAGGATAGGTTCCAGCTGCCCTGTTAGTAAAATGGACGATAAATAGAAAATATTGTAACGTTGCTGAGAAGTTGCATTAGCATGGCGATCAGTCACCCACAGTATGAGCTGACATTCCATATCACCAATAAGCAGCTTCAGAGGACTGTTTAAAAGGGGTAAACCTGCCAAAGTGACAAAAAAGATCCAACTCACATTTTAAGGATAGCAAGCTAATTAAAAGAACAATGTCAATTGTGAGAAACAATGGACACTCTGAGTCTGCAAGCACCACAGTGGCGCGGTGCTACAAATGAACCTGCACTCTTCCCATTCTGAGTTTGTATGTGATGTACTGATTAGGTTGATTTCCCTCAGCTACGGTGCACTTCTGCTAAGTTAGCATAGCACAGGTATCTAAAACACCTCCTGCTGTGAATATGAGGTGTGCAAAATTTCTAAAAAATTAAGTGACAACAAGAGTTTGGTACTTTGAGGAAATTTCTTCAAATGTTTGGAGCCAATCAACGATTTTTGTTTTTTACATCGATGATGTAACCAGTCAGTCAGCAATGGACGATATCATCGATCATTGGTACATCCCAACTGTGGGCTAAAGGATTTTGTCACCAGAGGATATGAATTTCTGTTACTTTTAAGTAACTATCCTGTTTGCCAGAGGCAAATTTTTTCTTTATCTTGAACTCATTTCTAGATCAGAATTATGTTGTCCTATTTCTGGATTTAAATACTTTCTTAAATTTAAAATGGTTATGTTTGCTTTTATGTGGATAGTGAATTGTAAAGATGAAAACACATTCAAATGTTCAATGTAGCTAGAACTGATACACAATGAAATATTTTTCCAAAACACCAAATCTGGAATAATAACTATAATAACCAAAGCTAGAATATTACCTGATATTAACCATTACGATCCTGAGGCTTCTGCTCTTGTCTATGTAAATAAAATTGTAGTCTCTGTTTGTTCACCAATCAGCCAAAAAATGGTTAAACTGATTTTCACAAAATTTTGCATGTGTGTTGCAGTTGGTTTATGTTAAAATACGGTGTATCAGGGAGAGGTACTATAATGGCCAATTTTGTTGTCTCACTGCATTAAGGCTTTGTTTAAGAGTATGTTATTTTGTCTCTTTATGGGCTTTGTTTAGCCATGTTGATTTTCAAAAGACAGTTTTTCCCTGTTCATTTTCATCTAGACCCTTTTCTGAGAAGTATACAGGTCCAAAGGGGGTATATGGTGTTAACTAACCATTAAGGAGCAAGTTCTTTTTTTTCAACCCCCAAAAAACTTTTAAAACTGCAAAACACCCTTTTTAGTGAGTTTTCCGGTTGTGAGATCGCAAGCAGTCCAAATATTTTGATAAGTGTGAAGTAACCCAGCTAAAAGTAGTGTCTGGCAGTCCATTTAAGAGGGCAAGTCTGTGTAGTAGTATGCTATGGTCAGCATCTCAGAGTAATGGATCTTTTATATACTGTAGGCATTGTTCAAGGGTGCAAGGTATATTGTCATATTAGCAGCAATTTTGTGAAACTCTGTATGAAAATAAACTCACACTTTTCACTCACCTCTATCTGTTATTTTTGTGATGTTTTATTATACATACCCAATGGACCAAATTTTGGGCTATTGGACAAGGTCAGCGGTGACCTGCTTCGTGAAGGATAACTGTGCAGGTGGGAATTTCACTGCACTCCATACACGCAACAAAAACTCTCAAATGAACTACAGACACTATGTTTCTAATCAAAACAAAACCTTACATTTTTGAGAAAGCCCACGCTATCATACACGTGCATATTATTAGCCACAAGAAAACGTGTTTACAATATGGTAGAAAGAAAATGACTGAGGATGGCATGAGTAAATCTTACTGTCTGCTGATGGTAGACATTTATTCAACTCCATTTTATGATGAAGCACTTATTATTTTAGGCTTTGATGCCAATACAGTGTTGTTATTTGTGCTAATCAGGAATCCGCTTTGAATAATCTTTATAACATTATTGAATTCTGCCAATGCTGCTCTCTCCTTTAATAACACAGGGACTTGTAGCAATGTCTGTGAACTTCCGTCCCCTCTGGCCTTTTTACTGTTGGTGCTTTCCATCATCCATGAGTTTAGTTTTTCAACAAGCCACCCACATTGTTAATGTGGTTTAAACATCTAACCACACAAAGCTAGGTAATACAAAGAAGTAGCATTCATGGGTCCAACCCAGCAAGGAGATACAGCAATTGTGGAATCCCATCATACATCCACACAGAAAACAAAATCTCCACTCATGAGAGCACTCAGACAGTTATCAGACAGGTAATGTACATGATGGATGAAATACTTGAATTTCAAGCAGCAATGACAAAAGGGTGAACACTTTAAAAACACATAAATATTTTTTTCTTCCCTTCAGCCATTGATTTATAATTATTAAATGAGCCCAGGTAATGCCGAGTACCTCAGCTATTAGAAAATATTTTGGTAAGTGTGAAGTAATCCAGCTAAGAATAGCGTCTGGCAGTCCAATTAAGAGTGCAAGTCTGTGTAGTAGTATGCTATGGTCAGTATCTCAGAGTAATGGATCTTTTGTATACTGGAACTAGGCATTGTTTAAGGGTGCAAGGTATATTGTCTACATACATTTTTATTTTTGCTTTGCCATTTTCTCCTTAAATTCAGGTAAAAGCCAGAGAGTTTGAGGTATTGAGTGCAATAGTGGGATGTGGAAGGCCAGAGTCATACTATAAACTTAATCCACAAGAAAGAATATTAAAATGTATTAATGAATTCCCAGTCAGAAGTGAGTAATTAGACATTTTTCAGACCATTTGATACATGTGAAAGTTCACACCAATGGGTAAAACAGCTTTCCTCAGGCAGTGAAGGGGTGACATCAATTCAGCTGACAAATATAATCCGCTACAAACAGAAACGGGTAAAAAAACAGTAGTATTACTTTAGAGAAGTGATTCCCAATGTGGGGCAATTTAAGAATTTAGGTACGTTAAACAATTTATAAAATGAAAAAACAGAAATTCACTGTTAAAAATGAAAGAAAAAAATAAACAAATAATTTTTATTTTTATTTTTTACAGAGACATTTATATATTTATATAAACATAGAAGGGATGGTGAAGAACCCTTTAATTTATGATTTTACAACCGGCTTGGGTTTTTCAACTTAGAAATCATTTTCACCATTAAAATAATATGAATTGTAGCAATGATTATAAAATTTTGCAATATAACAAAAATATAAAATTATCAAAATATTACAGAAACATCTGTCATTAAAGTTATTTTATATTTATGAATATCACGTCTCCTATTATATGTTTTCAAAACTGTATTTGCTGTATTTTCATATTACTTCATATTATATCTTTTTTCACAATTTCTTAGTGATTTCTTTGTCAGTACTTCAACTGTCCTTTCCCTCTTTTGTTTCCATGTTCTTTGGAAGCTGGTTTAGACCAAATTAATGACATTATGGGCTTCCTCCACGTGAGTAGGAGTTCACTTTTTGAATAGGTAATACAGTGGAACCTCGGTTCACGACCATAATTCATTCCAAAACTCTGGTCGTAAACCGAGTTGGTCGTGAACCGAACCAATTTCCCCCATAGGATTGTATGTAAATACAATTAATCCATTCCAGACCGTATGAACTGTATGTAAATTATTTTTTTTTTTAAGATTTTTAAGCACAAATATAGTTAATTATATGATAGAATGCACATCTAATAGTAAACTAAATGTAAAAACATTGAATAAAACCGAGAAAACCTTGAACAACAGAGAAAACTAACAAGAGTTCGCGCTATAGCCTTATGACCCGATCGCTGTAAACACTTTTTTTTAATGAGTTTTAAGCACAGGGGGGGGGAAAAAAGGAACATTTGAACAAATCTAAACTTTATTTAAAAACCAACCATAAGCAACCAAGAAATTAACATTGCAGGAGTTCATGCTAATAGCCTTATGACCCGATCGCTGTAAACACTTTTTTTAATGAGTTTTAAGCACAGGGGGGAAAAAAAAGGAACATTTGATCAAATCCGAACTTTAATTTAAAAACCAACCACAAGCAACCAAGAAAGTAACATTGCAGAAGTTCAAGCTAATAGCCTTACAATCCGATCGCTGTAAACACTTTTTTTAAAATGAGTTTTAAGCATAGGGAAAAAAAGGAACATTTGAAAAATCTGTAATTTAATAAACCACCAAGAAAAGTAACATTGCAACAAACCACGCTACGAACCAATCGCTGTAAACACTTTTTTTTAAATGAATTTTAAGCACAGGGAAAAAAAACAAACATTTGAAAAAAAAGAAAAGTAACATTGCAACAATTCACGCTACAAACTGAAAAATTAACTTTTGAAAAATCTGTAATACAAAAACCATAAACCACCAAGAAAACTAACCTTGCATGAGTCAAGTTCTGGCATGAAGTGAGGAGGAACTGGGTGGAGAGGAGGTTACAGTTTTGAGGGAGAGTCCGGCTCTGCGATGGAGGGATGTTTTCCTTCAGGTGTTTTCTCTGTTGTGACTTCTTGGGTTTCTGGTGTTTTTAGCTGTTTAGCTGGTGAATCAGACTTAGTGAAATAGCGGTCTAATGTGACTTGCCTTTTCCTACGCATTAAATTTTTTCGGAAATGCGAGACGACATTGTCGTTCATCATGTTTATCACTCTGTTCGTAACCGCTTTGGCAGGGTGGTTCTTTTCGAAAAAATCCTGGCACTCGTTCCATTTTTCCATGATGGCTTTTATCGCATCACTTTTTATAACTGTCCTTTCCTCTTCTTCCCCGAAGGACTACTCCTCGGTGAGCAACCTAAGCTGCTCCTGCTGGAGTTCAGTGAGTTCCTCTGTCGTCAGCTCCTCCGTGTGATCCAGGACCAGCTCCTCGATGTCCTCATTGTCCACTTCAAGACCCATGCCCTTGCCCATGGACACAATCTACTGTGTCACATCTACTGTTAAATTCTGCTCCGTACTTCTAAAATTTTTATTTTTATGCTGTATTAAGGATTGCTCTGTTCTGTGTATTGTATTGTATTGACCCCCTTCTTTTGACACCCACTGCACGCCCAACCTACCTGGAAAGGGGTCTCTCTTTGAACTGCCTTTCCCAAGGATTCTTCCATTTTTTCCCTACAAGGTTTTTTTTTGGGGAGTTTTTCCTTGTCTTCTCAGAGAGTCAAGGCTGGGGGGCTGTCAAGAGGCAGGGCCTGTTAAAGCCCATTGCGGCACTTCCTGTGTGATTTTGGGCTATACAAAAATAAATTGTATTGTATTGTGATCTAATCCACAACAGGAGGCTCAAAGGTTTCTAAAAACTGTTCAGGAACGCATTCAGGCCAAAGTTTCTTCCAGGCCGAGATCAATATGCGGTGTGTGACGTCTTCCCAGGCTTTATCAATGAGGCCGATGCAATGAACAATATTAAAATGGTTCTTCCAGAACTCTTTCAGGGTCAAAGACGTCTCCTCGGTCACATTGAAAAAACCAAGACATCCGACCACGGTAGTAGCGAGTTGGGAGGGGGGTGTGCACAAAGGGTAGGGACGCAACCAGTGGGAGCGTATGAGTCGCACTTAGTGGGAATTCCACGGTTTGCAGCCCGAATGGGGTTCAACATCTTACCCACGCCTCTCTGCGCCGGGTAGACACACGCTCAATCTCATGCATAATTATTTATTGAATGCTAAACACTTCTGGAAAGACACGGTTGTCTAAAACGGGTTGGTGTGAGAATACAACAGTAAGTGAATGAAAAGATGGAAATCTGGAGAGAGCAAAATACAACACAATAGTGAACCCGCGGCATAACAAACGCCACATAATTATTTATTGATGGTTGAACACTTCTGGAAAGACACAGTTGTCTAAAAAGGGAGGGTTTGAGGATACAACAGAAAGGGAATGAAAAGATGAAACTCTGGAGAGAGCAACATATAATTGTCCGTGAGTGAAGAAGACACATGTTTGTCGCGGATGCGAATTGCTGTATGTTGCGTGTAAAACAGTTTGCTATGGTGCACGCGGTCGTGTGTCGTAACCGAAAACTCGTTTTTTAAAGACTGCTTACTTCATTGTGTTTTAACCTCAGTTGTAAAGGATTGTTTTAAGGATCCCATGGGATACCCCTCGCAAACCGTTTTACATGCTGCATATGGCGACTCACCTCCGCGAGAAACATGCATCTATGAACAGTCAAGGTGGCTCGGAGGTACATGAGGCCTCTACGACAGACGAATATAAATGACGCCGTTCTTTCTGTGTTGTCGCGTCCGAGTTGGTGGGCGTGGCTCTGCGAGTTGTCGTCGTATCCAATGGTCTTGGAGTTGGTGGGCATGGCTCCTCCCTGCGTGCGCCATAGGTGTCTTACTTGTCGGCGGCTTAGTGAATCCACGCCCCTTCCGGCGTGCTTTGCATGGGTGTCTTGCCTTAGTGAATTATATATATAGATGTTACAGTGGGGGACATCATGATTTTAGAGAGGCCTAGGTGGGGCATGGCCAAAAAAAGGTTTGGATCCACTGCTTTAGAAGAAGCTCAAATTGATAAGAGGGGCAGACTGCATTGAACACACATAAAAGAAGAAGTACAATATGTAACAGTCAGAGCAACCTTTAAACTATAATCCGTAAGTCAGAAATATAGAAATGTATTAACATTTAACAAACATTTACAGGGCAGTTATTAGAAACTGTTCAAAACAGTGAAAATGTGTATAAATGTATACTAAAATCACTTACCTGTTTACTAGCCAGCTGTCCTGCTCCAGAGGAACACTCAGTAAGCCATAAAAATACTTCTGTAATTTTAAATATGGGAAAGAGCAGTAATAGTTGTAAATGATTGGCTTTAGTTTAGTGTGCTTGTTGGCCTAGGTTATCAGCACTGTGACTTTGCATATCACATTTAAACAATGTCTTCATGATTACTTTGGGCTACAATTTTGTTTTTCTCTCTTCCACTGTTAACTTGGTGTATGCCAGTAATAGTTTTAAGTGCATTTTATTGTCATGATGTTTTAAATCATTGAGATTACTTGTGTTTTGCTTTGTGCTCATTTGTAAATATTGCATGGTTAAGTAATTTACTAGTAATGGATTATGGCTGTAATTATGTACAAGTGCTGTCAGTCTGTACTCAGGAAAGAGCAGTATATTCAAATGAATTGAAAGTCTACCTTTAATTTAGAATCTTGAAAAGTGGGTTACCACAGTTTCATCCAAACAGATTGCAAAAATAAGGCCAACACCAGACTTTCCATTAAGCCTACATCTTTGAGAGATTTGCAGTGATTTATCACCTCAAATTTGCTAAATTTAAGAAGAAGGCAGCTAGCTGTTATTGTAACACAGAATTGGAAAAACACATCTAGATATCCTTTCATTAGTCAGTTTGTACTTCAGAAATGCCATTAGAGGAGATTGGAAATACAAGATAAGAAGTGCATAGTGCCCAGGCACATCAGCCCCAGATATCAAGGTATGAAACCATTTTGATTATGTGCTGAGCTGGATGGGTTCTCTGTTAGGTACTAATAATAGAGTTGGTTGGTTAGGAGCACGCACAGTGCATTGCCGCACCCACCACACGACAAACCAACTCAGGATCCAGATTAGGACCTGAGTGCAGCCATGCAATGGGTGACACCTCAGTACCACACTAGTTCAGATGGAGTGGAACAGTGTGAGGTTTTTTATGGTGGCTGGAGTGCCAAATTCCTATTGGATTATCTTTATGAATAGCCAGCTAGTTCTGCATGACACATTTGAAAAGCTAGGTTTTAAGCCTAGGCACATGACTGGAAAGATAAACTCTTCAGAAATTCTGTTTGTGTCATACTGTGGTCCAGGTAAGATATTCAAGATCAGATGTTTTAACATGTGGCATAAATTTAATTGCAAACTGGAGAGGCCCCAGATTTATGGGGCTTTCGGTTACGTTTGGGACACATGGTGCTTATTACTACCATGATGTGTTACAGTAGAGGTGGTGGTGCACTAATATTGAGGGAAGGCTTTTATTCATTCAGCCTAAAGCCATTTAGATTTCCACACAATAAATTAACTTACCATAGAACTAAGGAGAGTTTGGTTAAACATAATTCAGCTCTCTTGATCGACTGATAGAGAATGAGAGTAGTGAGCTCTTTCTGTGAATGTTTAGCCTTGAAAAGCTTTTCCTACTATATCATAATTCATAGCATTTTCAAAGAATGGAGTTGAGGATGTATTCATGTAGAGCGTGGCGTCACATCTTTTAACGAGAAAGACGGCTTAGATCTATGCATACATACTATGGCACAATTGCAATTGTGTCATGGCTGTTGCAGTGAAATACTGTATGTCACTGCAGCGCCTTCCACTATAAATTAAAAGTTACTCAGTTCTTCTTGACTTATTTGTTTTGCCTTCATGAATTAAGCAATAGTTAGAAGCCAGACAAATATCTCTCTTAAACATGTGCTTGCTACCTCTGTGACTATAAACTAGTATAAGCATGTGTAACTCACTTCCCCTTATAGCACGTCACCACTGGGCTCCTGGGACATAAACTTTGGTCCTCACTTGCCACAGAGTATGGAAAGAGAAGGTTGAGTCAATGGTGATTTCCTTCAATTCAGCTGACTAATTTGTTGTCTGACTGTGAGTGTGTCTATGCTTTACAACAGGCTTGCTCCCTTTAAGCTTTAAGAGATGTGCATATATAATTACATATACAATGCTGTGTGAATGTTTTTTTGTTTCCCCAAGTCTCTTACATTGCTCAAAGAAAAAGCTGATATTCACAAACTCTATGTATGTGTTATTTCAATTATTTGATTCATTCAATGGAAAAACAAATGGATAAGTAAACATTAGCTGTTCTGGGAAAAAATAAGTAAACCACAAGGTTTCTTAACTTAGTGAATGAGATAAAACCAAGAGCTAAAACAGTTGGGTATTATCTTAATCAACCAAAGTGACAAAGTTTAAGTGGTAAAGGAAAGAAATCTAGTTGTTTTTCTCTTCCTCGCAATAGTTAGTCAAATACAGCATAACACTATCTGAAGAGGTCTTAAGTAATCCTAGAAACTTTTATAACTGTTACCTATTCCCGACAGAATTATAAAACCCTTAACAAACTGCATTAAAATTAATCAGATTTCTCAAATAGCCTACAGATAGTAAATAATTAAGCTCTGTTTAAATGTGGATCCTCTTCCTCTTCATCTTTTCCCACTACTATATGGGGTCAATGTTTTATATTAGGTTTCGGCATCATTTTTATTGCTGGATGCTTTTCTGACCCTCCATATTTATTTATTTTAAATTGGAGGCTGGGTTTGTGCTTAAATGTGGATGTTATTCAAAATTACCTTACAGACCAACAAGATATCTAAAATACTTTATCTCCAAGTCTAAATCACATAAATCATACTGTCCAGGTTTGTAAAGCTAAATGACAAGTACAGGTATTAGAGACTAATCAGAAAAAAAGGCTTTACATTCCAAATTGGAAAGAGCTGCCGATATTAAATTTACATATCATGTACACGGTACTGCGGTGGGTTGGCACCCTGCCCAGGATTGGTTCCTGCCTTGTGCCCTGTGTTGGCTGGGATTGGCTCCAGCAGACCCCCGTGACCCTGTTCGGATTCAGCGGGTTGGATAATGGATGGATGGATGTACACGGTACTCTTGCAATTTTAAGAAATTTTTCCTAGGTGAAACATGCTACATTGATTTTGTAGATATACTAATAACTAAAGACTACTTATACCATCAAAATAACCTTATCATCCATGTCCTGTATGCTGGTGAGAGTGTTTCGTGTTTTCTTGTCCTTCAGTCCCTACCACTTGACATCATTGAGTAATCTGTAAATCAACAGTAGTCACAATATTTTGAAGGAAAATGCATCTTTTGAAAATAAGTGACAATTTTCCAAAACATTCCAAGAAAAAAATACATTTAAATGAAGAAATTTCATGATTTTGTCTCAGCTAAATAAATGTTTTAAGAAATTGGTTGCTCATGTAAGATATCAAATAATTCTGGAGCAGGTGAAGCAGTTTCCTAAAGAAGAATAAGAAAAACAATTAAAAAGTTAGAGACTGATTAGTAACAAACAGTATTTCTTTAGTATTTTGAATAATTGTATTTTGCCAATCATATTTTTCTTTTTTTCCTGCTTTGTGTAGTATTTCCTGCAAAATAATAAACATGTGGTAAAAATATTTTTCTGTAAGGATAAGGTTTAATTTATTTATATACTAGCAGAATACCCGTGCTTCGCAGTGGAGAAGTAGTGTGTTAAAGAAGTTATGAAAAAGAAAAGGAAATATTTTAAAAATAACGTAACATCATTGTTAATGTAATTGTTTTGTCATTGATATGAGTGTTGTTGTCATC
>JANRMT010062810.1:21360874-21396284 GCA_026402145.1 Polypterus bichir lapradei | reverse complement strand
TGGGCACGAAAAGCACCAGCGGCAGCCTGTCTATTAAGTTAATTTAAAGTTTAGGTTTATACCTCGCTTTGTTTCCGAAGTAGCTGTACTGATGAATATGACAGTATGTCACTCGCTCGCTTCTTAATGTTTCGCTGCCTTCTCAATTATATAATGCATGTTTTGTTCAGCGTATTTTGGAGCTCTTCCTGGTTTTCTACATAGTGCGTTGACAGTCAGTTCACGTGATTACGTGGGCGGCGTAATGATGTCACACGAAACTCCGCCCCCACGGCGGTCAAGCTCAACTCCATTACAGTAAATGGAGAAAAATACCTTCCAGTTATGACCATTACGCGTAGAATTTCGAAATGAAACCTGCCCAACTTTTGTAAGGAAGCTGTAAGGAATAAGCCTGCCAAATTTCAGCCTTCTACCTACACGGGAAGTTGGAGAATTAGTGATGAGTCAGTCAGTCAGTCAGTGAGTGAGTGAGTGAGTGAGTGAGTGAGTGAGTGAGTGAGGGCTTTGCCGTTTATTAGTATAGATATATATATATATATATTTATATATATATATATATATATATATGTATATATAGTAAGAAAGACGCTATATAGCACCTGACACGACACAGATTTGACACGGGAGACACATGTAAAATTAAATAAACTTTTATTTTCTTCGTCTGTGGGCTACGTCTTCCCCGTACCCACAGACACAACACAGTCCCAAGCACACAATAACCACAAATGTCTCTTCTTCTTTCTCCACCTGTCCTCACCAAGCTTCGTCGTCCTCCCACCCGACTCTGGCCACTTAGTGGTGGTCGCTGGCTCCCTTTATAGTTCACCCGGAAGTGCTCCAGGTGCTTGATCCCTGATTTCTGGCTGCACTTCCGGGTGTGACGAATTGGTTGCCCACACAGGCTCATGAGTCCCAAATACAGCGCCCCCTGGTGGTACCTGCGGGACCCAACAGGGCTGCGCCCAACTCCAATCCCCAGGATGCCCTGCGGGAACCCGAGGCATTGTTCCACCCCAGGGAGGCGGCCAACTAGCGTTCAGGGGGAGGTATTGCAATGTCTGTGGCTGCTCCCCCTGAATATAGTGTGCAGGGGCGTCCCGGCTGGGTAAGGACGCCAAGCACCTGCCACAATACAGTATATATAATATATTATAATAATTTATATATTATGTATATATATAAGGTTAGCATCTGATGCCACCTACCGGGGACAAGCTACTCTTATACTCTGAGGACTGGAAGGGGTGGAGCTTCTCAGTAAGGAGGTGGGATCAGGTGTCTCTCTTGGGTGTTTTTTATAGATTGCGTGGGAGAAACAAGAAGATAGTGTCAGCACTCCCTCTCATCCCAGGGTGGTATTGCTTACATCATCAGAGCTTGGAAGGTGTGAGACAAGATATAGGATAGATATCAAAGTTTTTGTAAACCTCCACATGTTTCAAAAGAACTCTGTTTTGGCTCGTCATTAAACACCAACATTGCGAGTCATGTGTTAATGATGCTATTGACATTCAGAAACTCATTAATAAGTTTATACTAAGTGGTCAAGCAGGCATTTTATAAAAATGGACTGATTTTATTAATGGGATTGATAAAGAACAACCTCCCATTGCTTTTAAGAAATGGTTCCTGTTAATTGGTTATGCCCCTGCACTCACCACTGTCTCCATTAACACATTTTTAGTTAATGAAATATTCCTGTTACAGCACATCTGCCATTTCTTTATGATCTGATTTTTTTTGTTTCTAAAAATGTATCTGAAAAGTGGACATGAATTGACAGGAATTTTTGACAATTTTTCTGATAATACTCTGAAGGCATTAAATCTGGTAGGACTCATGTAAGTTTTTCTGTGCATATTTTTTACTAGTAAGTATTGTTCCATTTCACTGAAAGTTTGTAGCTCCTGCTTGTATGTTAAACATGTGCCAATACATTGGAACACTGTGCTCACTGATTGATTATAGCTGAATTTGCAGATGTAAACTTGTGCCCAAAGCTGTGTTTCTTTGGATAACAGTTTAAACACTAACTTTTATTTTGATGATCAATGTACATTTAATGCCATTTTTGGAGTTCTTGATCGTCTTGGAAAAATAATTCAGAACCATACCAATAGCCATATTTAGGCAGAAGTGAAGAATAATAGTGGTCTGTGCATTGTTTAAAAATATTATTTCATATACTATATACTATTATCACTGTGTTTTTAGTGCTTCCTTTTCTTTTTTATTATACATTGATTTTATTCTTTGATTATATTAATCTATGAGAGAGAATTTCTTTGGCACTACCAAGAGAAATATCGAGAACAGTTTGTTTTGCAAGAGCTCTAGATGAAAGGTGATGAAGCTCCCAGTTAGAAATCGACTGGTTTATTATACCATGACAGTGTTATCCTAAAGTTCAAAAAAGTTTTATCACTCCTTGCATTTTGAAAACCTCCAACAGACACTGGAGATGCTGCAGCACCTGGGACATCTGGTCTCCAGACTTTTCTGCATGTTCTAACCACACTTGAATGAGACATCAGCCTGTTCTCTGTGGCAAAGCACCCCTAGGGATCTGTGGCAGCGAAAGCTTTTTAGTTTATAATAAAACAAGTGAGGCAGTGCAGACCTCATGAGTTTAGGTGTACAGGAGGAAAGCTATGCAACCACAGACCTTGATGAGGAGAATTTGCTGATTGCACTCAAGTATGCAAAAGCACTGTATAAATAAAATGTATTATTAGTGCAGCTTTTCCTCCTCTAGGGTCCACAGGTCATTTAGCACACCTGTACTCACTGTGGATAAAAGATCAGGATGAAGGGAATTGAGAGAAAATAAATCAGGAAAAGAATAGAGTAGGTTTGACCATGAGCCAGTGCAGGTGGAAGGTGATGAGTGGTTGGGCAAGCCCTGTTGATGAGCATAGGTAGTGGTGCTCCAGGAATGGATTGGATTGCTCCTGTTGAACTTAAAAGCAGGAAAGATCAAATGCTTCAGGGGTCCTTTGGACTCTGACAAAGGTGGCAGGATAAGGTAGACATTCTTTGAGCTGATGTCGATAGAAGGTGGCTGGGACAGGAGTCATTTTATGGACTGCAGTCGCCAGTGTTTTAGCAAGGCAAGATGACAGAGAGAGAGAGAGAGAGAGATGTACTGGGAAATAATCACAAAGGCTCTGATTTTATCCTTATTGTTATTTATTGGATATTAACTTATTTATGGGAACACTGTATTTATGAATTATTTATTTACACAATATTTACTCTGATGAGTTATGGTTCTACACACATGAAACATGGTTGGTTGTAATGTCTTCTCGAACCTTCTTCTTCTTCTTTCGGCTGCTCCCGTTAGGTGTTGCCACAGCGGATCATCTTTTTCCATATCTTTCTGTCCTCTGCATCTTGTTCTGTTACACCCATCACCTGCATGTCCTCTCTCACCACATCCATAAACCTCATCTTAGGCCTTCCTCTTGCCTTCTCCCAATATACTTGGATGATATTTTCCATAGTGGGGGCTATCCATCCATCCATTATCCAACCTGTTATATCCTAACTACAGGGTCACGGGGGTCTGCTGGAGCAACACAGGGCTCAAGGCAGGAAACAAACTCCAGGCAGGGTGCCAGCCCACCACAGGGCACACACACACCCACACACCAAGCACACACTAGGGACAATTTAGGATTGCCAATGCACCTAACCTGCATGTCTTTGGAGTACCCGGAGGAAAAACACGCAGCCACGGGGAGAACATGCAAACTCCATGCAGGGAGGACCCGGGAAGTGAGTTAGGGTCTCCTAACTGCGAGGCAGCAGCACTACCCACTGCGCCACCGTGCCTCACTTAGTGGGGACTAGCTATTATTAATTTTATGTGTGATTCAAAATACACGCTGATGTACTAACATCATCCTTATGAGCTGATTTGGAAGACGTGCTGAGGTGTCATGATTCTGGTGTCTGAGAGTTAAAACACAAATTTTATCGAGCCTTGCAGGAATATTTAAAGCTTTTTTCCGTAAGATATTTTTGCTTTTTTTTTCCCTGCACAGGAGCAAAAGTAGTGTTTGGAGAAGAGTTTGGAAAGTTGCTTGTTACATGTACTTGTTCTTGTTACTTGTATTAAGAACGAGCGTTGGCTAGTAAAGGCAGGGAAAAAAGCATCAACTTTCTGTAAGTAAACAACCTGTGTCGCAGTGTCAAATAGTTTAAAGTAACAGAAGTTCCTCCGTGGGAAGAAGTTAAGGAATAGTTCAACAGAGCACAATTTAGTACTCTACTAGCAGCTTTAGCTCTAGTAGAAAGCAAGGATGTACACGTTCATTCCTTAGGAAAAAAACGTTTATTTTAAGTACAGGAAGTACAGGAAGGCAACTGACATCAAAACAGTTAAGAGAGGGGCTCCGTGGTATGTAAACAGACTTCTAGCAAGACAGTGCTGATCAGGTACAAACAGCAGTAAAAGCAGACAAATGAATAAATAAATAAATAACTAGTGTCTGATATCGGTAAGTGAGTTTTCTCAGTAAGAAGGAAGTAGGGTGCAAAAAATTGTACTTGATATGACAGGTCTCAGCAGTTGGGAAAGATTGTGCAATTAAGAGGGCAACAGTATAAGGGTTCATTAACAGAAAGTGCAACTGTGGAAATTCTAACTAAGGAACTATTAGGAGGGATGCAAATTTAAGAAAACAGGGAAAAAGTAAAATTTAATAACTTCTAAAATAAGACATACAGCAGGCAGTCGAAGTATTATGGAAGCTTAAGGGGCCAGAAGGTGCAAATAATTCCAGTAGTTCGTTATTTTATTAATTAATGTAATAATTTAATTTAAATTATTTAAATTTTGTACAATGATTTAAGCAGTTTAGCAATCCAAAGCCAAATTTTACAAATGAGGCCAGTCCTGTTGGTTGCTGTACGTTTTGTAGAATAGCTTGGAGGAATAAGTCCTTTCTGAAGGCATCATCTACAGTAGATGCCAGCTGATAGAGCAACTCAAGGTCAGGGTCGCTGAACTGGAGGAGGAGTTGGCTGCTCTGTGCTGTAACAGAGAATTGGCAGACCTGGCCCAGGTGTCCTTTAGAGATGTAGTGTGTACCCCTAAGATTGTGTGGGAGTAAACTCCAGACCAGATATGTAGGGATAGGTGGGTCACAGTTGCATGGCAAAGGGGGTGCACACTGTCTGGAGGCATCAACCCCAGAATTAAAAGTGTCAAACCATTTTCAGGTCCTTGTGAAGCTGGATGGTTTCTCTGGACACGCTGAGGTAGGCATGCATGAAGAGCCTCTACGCACTGCCTCAAAACCAATCCCTAGAAAAACATATGTTGGGATAGAGGGGGAATCAAGTGCAGGTTTGCTCCAGAGACAGACAGTTTTGCACAGTGTGTTGCCTTCTGGGTGCACAGATTGGTGACGTCCCATGAAAAGCTGACAGGCTCTTGGCCAGAGCAGGGTTGGATTCAGTTGTACATTGTCCATGTTGGAAAAATGACATGCAGTTCTGCAATCCAGACTTAAAAGATTTAGGTGCCGGCCAGAGGAAAAAAGGTCACGTGCCAGTCCAGGTGAGATTGAGGAGATTAGAAGGCTTAATCTGTGGCTCAAATCTTTGTGTAGGATGGAAGGATATATGTTTATGGGGCAATGGGACTCTTTTTAGAACAAATGGGACCTGTTCAACATTATTGGTTGCATTTGAACTGGAAGGGCACCAATGTGTTGTGGAGGCATATGAGTAAGTTAGTCGAGGATCATTTATTTATTTATTTGATTTTAACTAAAAGCAAATAACAATCCATACAATCAAATCAAACTTAACGAAACCAAAATTCAGCCCCCACCTAAAAGAAAGGGACGAGAGCCAGCTAACAAAGCCAGTGTTTAAAAACAACAAGGAAGGAAGAGTATCCTTTTCCCCGATATAGAAACTTATTCTAAAATGTTGATTAGATCCTGTCATATTTTAAAAAATGTTTTGAACACATCCTCTGAGTGAGAATGTGATTTTTTCCAATTTCAAATAGTATAGGACATTAGTTACCCACTGACGTAAAAATGGTGGGGTGGGATTCTTCCAGTTGAGCAAGATAGGTCTATATACTATTAGTGAGGTAAAGGCAATTACGATTTGTTTTTCCTTCTCCACTTTAAGCCCATGGGTTGGGAGGGATTGTGACGCCAAGGCTGTTTGATAAGCATTCAAAGATTTCTGACCAAAATGATCTTAATTTGGTGCACAACCAAAACATTTGGCCCAGTGAAACTGGAGCTGGATTGCAATGTTCGGATGTTGAATCTTTCCCTGAAAACATTTCAGATGGTTTTAATCAAGATAAATGTACTTGATAGAAGATTTTAATTTGAAAATTCAATGCTCTGCACATATGGAAATAGAGCGTATTCTGTGCATGGCTGCCTTCAATTTCTTGTATGAAATATTAAGTGAAATATCCTTTCCTTATTATACACTGCGATCTTTGAAAGGAAGGGACTTTAAAATGTTTTTAGAAATTATAGAGATGCTATCTAAGTCTTCAAGACTGATCAGTATTTCTTCTGGGCAGGTCTTGTTTATCAAAGTTTTTAGCTTGAAAGCAGCAGAAAAATTCTGTTGATGAGAAGTTAAATTTGAAGTTTAATTGCGCGTAGGATGCAAAAACATTATCTATATACAGTTCTCTAAATGTTTTATTCCCAGACGTTTTCCATACATACTGTGTATGTTTGAGAGGCTGGAAAAAAGTGGTTGTCATGTAGAGGTGCAGCAGATAAGAGCTTCAAGTTCTTCCTACATTGGTTCCATATTCTGAGTGAATGAAGGGCAATTGGAGTATTAGTGTATTGATGGTAGTTTGCATTTTGTGGACCACAGAGCAGGGAATATAAAGAAGTACTGCAAGATTTTAAATCTATTATAGACCAGGCTTGTTTATATTCATCAGTTTTTGTGGATGCCCAGGTCTTTATGGCCTGTGTATTTGCCACTCAGTAATAAAATTGAAGGTTAGGTAGTGGTGTGCGCCCTTCTGCTTTAGGTCATTGTAAAGTCTCTCTTTGGATGCGTGGATGTTTCAAATTCCAAATAAATGAGGTTATGATTGAATCTAATTTCTTAGAAAATATTTATTAATGTATATGGGGATGGTTTGAAAGAGAAAAAGAAGCTTGGGAAGGGTGTTCATCTTAACAGGGTTGTTTCTCCCTGCTAATGTGAGATGAAGGATGGACCATCAAGTCACAATTTTGTTTAATTTCTTTCACGCAGACAGCAAAATTTTGTTGAATAAAGGCTTTGTATTTACTTGTGATATTTACCCTTAGGTATGTAAACTGATCTGCTAAGATAAATGGGAAATCTAGTATTGTGTACTAGAGAGTTCACTGGAAAAAGCACACTTTCATTCAAATTAATTTTGAGTCCATATATCTTTTGAAAATCTGCTAGCGCTTTTAGGACTACAACCAATTTTTTGGTCAGATACATTATATATAGTACCATATCATCTGCATATAGTGATATTTTCTGTTCAAGTCCTTCACTGAAATTTCCCTTTATCTCTGATGCATTACAAAAGTAAACAGTCAATGGCTCAATGGCAATTGTGAAAAGCAATGGTGATAGGGGACACCCTTGCAGAGTATAGTGTTCTAGTTTGAAGTAGTCTGAAATAATGTTAATATGAAATGAGGCTTCAGGACTAGTATAGAGGTAATTTGATCCATGAACATATATTTGGGCCAAACTCAAATTTGTGCAATGAGGTGAATAGGTAATCCCATTCAAACATATCAAATGCTTTTTCTGCATCCAAAGACAGTAAGATCTCTGGGGTGTTATATTTAAGGGGTAATTATATTGTATTAAATAAACGTTGAAGATTATAAGCTGTGTCTGCCTTTGATAAATCCAGTTTGTTCTTGTGATATTACCTAAGGCAGCATTTCTCAGTCTTTCTAGCTTGGGCTTTGAAGAGTATTTTAACGTCATTATTCAGGAGTGATATTGGTCTATATGATGCACATTGTAGTAAGTCTTTATTTTTCTTAGGAAAGACAGAAATTAATACTGTACTTGACGAAAAGTCTGAGGTAGAATTTTGTTGTCTTTAGCGTCTATACACATTACTAATAATAGTGGAGCTAACTTATTTGAATTTTTTTTTAATAAAATTTCATTAGATTGCCACCAGGGCCAGCTGCTTTCCACTTTGAAGTGAGTTTATAGTGTTTTTAGAAACATCGTTTCGTTTTGTCAGCAGTTCATGGTAATCTTATGCTCACTGGCAAACTAATAATAATTATAGTCACACTCCAATTCAGGGGAACAAGGAGCAAGAGCCTGCCCTGGCAGCAGTGGGCACAATGGAGGAAAAAAACCATGGACAGGGTACCAGTTCATCACAGGGTCTACTCACACACATGCTCACATTTGCACTGGAACCATTTAACCAAACCTGCACGGCTTTGAAAATGTAGGAGGTTAACTGAAGTACCCAGAAGAACAGCATAGAAGCACATGGAGAACATGCAAACTCCATGCAGACAATAAGGTATTTTAACATAGTATGCTGGATCTGTAAAGTGGCAGTGCTGATTGTTGTTCACTACTGTGCTACCTAAGCAATGAATATTTTAACTATACTGTACTTCAACTGAATATCTCAAATTTCTTAAATGGACTACATTTACACATACCACCTGCTCATCTGTCTTAAAAGTACAGTTAATTATACTCCCAACAGGAAAAACAGTATGCTATGGATGAAAAAAATCTAAAAAATACATGTTTGTCTTAGCATTTTTTTTGCATTCTGTGGATTGTTTTGTTTTACTATACTGATGCGATTTTTTCATGGAAAGTCTGGCTTTTTGACTAAATATGAGCGGAAATCTCTGCATATAAAATAAAACAAGTTATTTAAAGTTAAAATAGCAGACATAACAAATTATTTGAAACATTGAATGATAACTTTATCTACTCAAAATTTCATAAACTGCTGTAAATATTTGAAAAATTAAGTTATGACATTCAAAAATGCCTGAAATATTGATTTAAAATTTATTTTTAAACTATGGGTTTTTGACCCCCAATCCCCCCACAAAGTCTTAAATACCCCTTGGGTTAAATTTAAGTGGGGTTTACCCCCAATTTCAAAAATGAATTTCAAGCCCTGACGTCCAGACAGTGTTCAGAAGCCATTAAGAAGGCTAACAAAATGTAAGGTTATGTAATGCCCTGATGTGTGGAATGTCCAAGAAGGTTATACTTAAGCTTAATAACACACTGGTGAGGCCTCATCTGAAGTCCAGTGTTCAGTTTTGATCCAGTTCTAGAGAAAGTCCAGAGAAGACCAGCTGTGCTGATTCCAGGACTGCAGGGTGTGAATTATGAGGAAAGATTAAAAGAGCTGAGCCTTTTCAATTTAAGCAAAATGAGACCAAGAGGAGACCTGACTGAAGTGATTAAAATTATGAAGGGAATTAGTGCAGTGGATTGAGATGGTGACTTTAAAATGAGTTAATCAAGAATATGTAGTGTCACACACGTGCGAGTAGGAGGCAGCTAAAGGGCTCGAGCAATTGTAATAAAACATCCGACCAGGGGGCGGCGGAGTGCGCTGACTGTCTTTCTCAGTTCCCTACAGACCTTTCCCGGGAAGTCCTGCAAGATTCCGGCGCCTCTGAAGACGTCACTTCCGAAGCCGGCCCCTTTGATGACGTCACTTCCGAAGCTGGCCCCTTTGATGACGTCACTTCTGGTTCCGGTCCCTTTGACGTCACTTCCTCTCAAGACCTTTAAAACCTCCATCTTGGGCTACTATAGTCAGTTCTGTTTTGGACTCTGTGAGATGCACATCGTTTCTTTGAGAAAGAAAACCCATTTGCAGCTGGGAAAAACAATATACGGGTGGCTGCCCCAAACCTTTATAATGTCTTGGACTCGTTTTTGTGACAGTAGACACAGTTGGAAACTTGTTAAGGGTAAATTTCGCACAAACCTTAGGAAGTTTTTCTTTACACAAAGAACGATAGACATGTGGAATAAGCTACCAAGTAGTGTGGTAGACAGTGAGACTTTTAGGGACCTTCAAAACTCGACTTGATGTTATATTGGAGGAATTAAGTGGATAGGATTGGTGAGCTTTGTTAGGCTGAATGGCTTGTTGTTGTCTAAGTTGTTTTAATGTTCTAATAATTTTTTTAATCTTAATAACAAAGAAATCATCAGCTATTATAATGCTGTACTCAAGCTGAACAATACAGAAATGGTTAAAGTCCCAACTCATTGTTTTCTTCTGGAACTTTTGTTCTGTTTTTATTGCTTATTAATAAAAACTCAGTCTGTGTATTAATAACTTGTTGACTGTTAGGGATTTGTATTCAATACTCTCATTTAATGCAGTCTCAAGCAGTATGTGAGCCTTTTGTGGCAAGCAGATGAAAATTATCCCTAACTATAAACAGATGTTATTTTTAATTTCATGTACAGCTGTGTGATGGACTACAAGCTATTGAAAGTACTTGTGCTAAACATATTTAGTACTTTAGGAAATAAAGCCTGTTTTTCATTTCTGGTTTCAGCTCTTGCCCTTGCCCATTGTTTCCACTCAGAGCCTCTCCTCAGTTCCTGTTATGCAAATTGCCTGTTATGTTCTGTTTGCACTCGGCCTAGTTTTGTTTTGCAACAGATGCACAATACAGCTTCCAAATAATCAAAGATGATTTGAATTGTAACTACTGTTGTGATTACATCAATAGTTTATTTTATTTATTTATTTAGTAAATTGACTTTGCCAATTAGTATTGAGTGATTTTTAACACAGATATGAATGAACATTGTATTATGATTAAAAAGTTACCAAATGAACAATGATGTATGTTATTATACTGATAATTACTGACACATTCTGATTGGGTTAATTTTGCCTGCAGGGTTTCCAGATTCTCTTTTATTCTCTGAATGTGCAAATAAATGCGAGAGAGGAAGTTAAAGGCTCGGTTTTTACCAGATTTATCTTGATTTATAGCTGAGCTAGGTAGTTTGCCTCTCAGATAAGAAAAGCAAAATGCTATTGCTGTTTAGGATGGGTTTCTAGAGAACTGGTGCAGGAGGACCTCACAATGGAAGCATATGTCCTAGGAGCTTTAGTGTTGCTGCAACTGCAGATTTTTTTTAATGGTCAGTGAAATAGGTTATCTTACACCGTTTGTTTTCTGTACATGGCCATTGGCCAGCATTGCTGTTTTCACTCAAACTTCTTCTTTGGCATTGTTTAATTATTTCAGTCCCTTTTCTCTTCAGATAAGATAAAGTAGTTTGCAGTGTACAAAAGTTTCTAATTCCAAATTTAACATAGTTAATTAAGCAAAAACACTTTAATACATTGTACAAGAAATCTAATATCATTTAAGCTTAAAAATATGCTTTTACATATCAGAATGTGTTTAATTTATTACTAAAATCGTATGAGACTAATGCCAGGAGACAAACACCACAAAATCCATTTTATTTAATATATATTTTTTTGATCATCATGAAATAAAGTAACCTGCTTCATGTGCGAATAATTAGCACACCCCTTCATACAGTAACTTGTAGAACTGCTAACCTGAAGGTACCAAGCAGTTACTTGAAGTAATCATTTTCTATATGAGTTTATCAGTCTCTGCCGTTGTATTTTGGCAGGCTCGTCGGTATAACACTGCTTCAGTCATTTATTTACGTCTGTCTCATGGTCCTGCCACAGTGTCTGATTGGGGCTGAGATCTGAGCTTTGCCATTTCTTAGTCAACTATTCAGCTTATTGTCCTTCTAAATTTACTTGTATTGTTATTGTTATTTTGTGTGATCCAGTTATAGACAGGCCGCAGATAAATGAGCTGTCATTTTCTTATCAGAGGACTCTGATGTGATGGGACTTTTGTGGTGGATTTACTAATTCCAAAACATGCATTTCCTTTGGCTGCAAATTAGCTGCAAATTCATCCTCCATTGTGCGTGAGGGTTGATATTGGGTTCTTTTGGTCATAATCTATATTTAGTTTTCAACATACATTGTGTTGCATATAACACAAATAATTCAATTTGTTCCCTTCAGCCCAGAGGACAGTATGCAACTTAGAAAACAGAATCCATGCAACAGTGTTCTTTTTGGAGAGAAGCTATACTCGTATGAAAGCTGTACTCATTCAGTCTTTTTCTTATGGTAGATTCATGAACTACGTACAGTACAGGCCAAAAGTTTGGACACACCTCCTCATTCAGTGTGTTTTCTTTATTTTCATGGCCATTTACAGCACTCCATCACTCTCCTTCTTGGTCAAATAGCCCTTACACAGCCTGGAGGTGTGTTTGGGGTCATTGTCCTGTTGAAAAATAAATGATCATCCAACTAACCTGACTTCTGCACAACACAACTGCTGGTCCCAACCCCATTGATAAAGCAAGAAATTCCACTAAATAACCCTGATAAGGCACACCTGTGAAGTGAAAACCATTTCAGGTGACTACCTGTTGAAGCTCATCGAGAGAATGCCAAGAGTGTGCAAAGCAGTAATCAGAGCAAAGGGTGGCTATTTTGAAGGAACTAGAATATAAAACATGTTTTCAGTTATTTCACCTTTTTTTGTTAAGTACATAACTCCACATGTGTTCATTCATAGTTTTGATGCCTTCATGAAAATAAAGAAAACACATTGAATGAGGAGGTATGTCCAAACTTTTGGCCTGTACTGTATATAATTTATTATATTGACAGAGTCCAATCAAATCAAAATTTATTTATAAATCACAATTTAAAAAAAAAAACATAAGTGGAAACCAATGTGGAGTACAATGAAATCTAAAACTATCAAAAGTAAATCAATAAACAAACAAAAAAAATTACATAAATACTAAAACAAATAAGTTAAAGGAACCAATTAGCAGATAAACAATTAACAAAAAAACAGTAAATAAGAAAAATTAATAAATAGATAATTGAGTTAATACATCCCTGGATGTAGCTTTTGGAAAATTTGTAATTTTTCTTAATCTTATTTTTTCTGGTCTTTTCTGGTCTTATTTCTTTTCTGGTCTTATTTTTATGGTCTCATTTTTGTTTAAGTTGAAGTTGTCCATGGTATAATACTATTTTTTTAACTTTTTACAGAATAGTGACAACAGTGTAATAGAAATTACAAACAATAAATGAAATACTGGACAGTATATTATATAAAACACATCAGGTATGCTCCTGCAGTAGTCAATCCACACAACTTGTTGAGTAGGCTTATGACCTGAGGGGGGAAAAAATCAGAATCTGGTGTTGTGAGTGCTAACGGGTGTAACTTTTGAGAAAATGAAAGATGGAGAAAACTCAAGTCAGCAGGGTGTCTGTTGTTTTAAAAATACTGCTTGGTTTTCCCAGATGGGAGATGTGTACCAGTACTATACTTTGACGACTTTACCAACTTCTTTAGTTGTTTTTGGTCTTGACCTGAGCAGATGTTGTATATCAACAGCAACAATTTACTTTTATTTAGCCCAAGATCACACAAAGAATGCCTCAAATCGCTTTAAAAGGTCCAATTTTATTGACAGCTTCCCAGAAGGCAAGAAAAAACTCAAAAAACCTTGCAATTTTAGGAAGGGCGATTCAAAGCAAGACCCACTTCCCAGTAGGTTGGATGTTCATACTGCCCTGTTGCCTGTGTTTTTTGAGGGTCAGTGTGTTGGAAGTCAATGTGCCAAATTGCACATTCCAGCAATATAGAACTTGTTTTTGTGAGCTGAATAATGAATGGATGTGAAAATTATCTTCATGGAGCAAAATTCTTAAAACTGAATTTAAATGAAGAGACTAAGGAACTAAGAAAAAGGTTGGCTAATGGTTTTAATTAAGGTATGGACAGACTTTATACTGTATATAAAGAGCTCAGTTTAATTTAAAATGAAGAAAATTAGTTTTACACAAAGTAAATCTGACAGCTCTCTTCTAGACAGATATTGCTTTATATAAACTGCTTAGGCCAAATTTCCCTACCCAGTCGATAATTTGAATGTCCACTGTCTGTCCCCTTTTAGCAGAATTGAAAGACTAAACTTTTGTTTTCAAATTACAGTACTAGAGAGATCTGTCAGCCATAGTGCAATCCTGTGACATAACCATAGATTAACTTCCATGCTTTCTTCTGGCCCTCTATTATAATTTTTTGAAATAATGTGAGTGCAAAGGGGCATTTCTTATCACTAATTTCAGAATTATATGGGCTGTCTTGGGTCCTTGGAACACCTAGTTTTCCTTCTGGGCAATATCTGGCACTAGAGCAGAATGAAGACTGAAACGTTCACAGTTCTTTGTACCCCAATTTTGAATGGTTTCTCTGTGCTCCCAACATATTAAGCACAAGTAAATTGTGACTTTTATATACAGAATACAATGCCACTTTACAGCAATGTTTTACCACATAGCAATTTACTGGGAGTGTCAGGTACACTGGTAAGGATGAAAGCATACAAATATTACATTTTTCACACAAATATTACATTTTTCATACAAATATTACATTTTTGTATTCAGTTTTATTTATTATTTGTGTGCTTTTAAGTATTTTGCTTTAAATAAAATACAAGATGAAATCTTGTGATTCTTTTTGCATTTTTTTGCATTAAATTTTAATTGAAAAATGATTTCTTTGGTGTACATTAGCATCAAGCATTATTTTCCTGTATGTTATTGTTATGAAAAGAGATTTCTTACTTGTTCATATTACGTATCCCTAGCTTAAATAAATTATTTTTATCTACCGTTCTGTAAAATATTTTTTCTTGTATGTTCACAGTGTGCAAAAATACAACATGAGAGAGATGAGGCTGTCAAGCAACTCAAAGAGTTTGAGAGGGGTAAGTTATTTGATAGTATTGCTGTACTTGTTACTTTCAAGAATAATAGGTTAATAGCTTTGTCTAATCTGGAAAGAAAATTGGACATGAATTGAGCATGTTGCTGATCCAAATATCACTGCTAGCTAGAACATCTGGCAATATTTTGCAGCCATAATAATTTGAACCTTAACATTCAAAAAACTCAGGGGTTGATATACTGTCGAGTTCAGGTAAAAGCTCACCTATTACTTCCATTAAATGGCTCAGCCATTGGGACAACAGAGTCATTTAAGTTTCTGGGCACTGTGCTGTCACAAAACCGTAAGTGGGACTATAAGATCACAATGTATTATTAAGAAAGCCCATCAGAGAATGTTCTTTTTGCATCAGCTGAGGACAGTCAATTTTCCTCAGACAATATTGGTCAAATTCTACACTGCCATCATTAAGTCTATTTGACCTCATCTATAAATATCTGATTTGTTGCTGCCTCCTTTCAGGCTAAGGCCAGTCTGCAGCACTCCATCAGAACCTGTGAAAAGATCGTAGGCCCTAATTTACCACACATTCAAGTGTTCTATGAGTCCTGGGTAAGGGAGTGTGCCACAAAGATTATTGTTTATCCGACTCACCCAGGACATCACCTATTCAAAAGCCTTCATATAGTGAAAGATAAAACAACACATCACCTAAACAGATTTTTTTCCAAATGCAGTTATTTTGACTAATCAGGTCTGAGCTTCTCACTGATACTAATGCTAACGAGGTGCTGTCATCAGAGAGCAGCAAACAGCCCATCCTGGCAGTGTTTTTATTATTGCTGGTGATTTCATGCCAACTTAAAAAGTTTAGCACCAAAGCTTTACCAGAATATGAACTTCACCACAAAGGGAGATACTATGCTGGACCTATTTTATACAAACATTAAAGATTCTCACAAGGCTGTTCCTTGCCCTCATTTGGGATTCTCAGACCACCTCTGTGCTATGCTGCTCCCAGCATACGGGTCACTGCTGAAACGATCTAGGCCAGGCATGTCAAACTCACTACCATTGGTGGGCCGCTTCAACTGCCATACGTGCGTCAGCAGGCCGCACTGTAACAAATACTATTATACTTTTATACAAAGTTACTGTAGCTTTCTTTCCAATACTGAAAACTTAAAAAAAATGTAACACTTAAATAGCTTTTTTTTAAACTTTATTTCCATACACTCTCCGTACAACAGTGTACAATTATATTATATTCATTGCTTATATAGGACCTACAGTGTGAGATCTATTTCTTTTTTTGTCCCGACACTTGGCATCTCTTGTTAGTAACCAGTTCGTCAATATCAGGCTTGAAATCTTGAGCAGCTGCAACTTTTATGAGGGATGAAAGGTGCTCGACAGTAAGTCTTGAGCGATGTGGGGTTTTGGTAGCTTTCATTAACGAAAACAATTTCTCACAAAGGTAAATGCTTCCGAACATAGATAGTACTCTTGATGCCAACTCTGCACATACGAGGATGGCAGGTAAGCATACAAGCCTGGCACACCAACTTCGTTGTATTTTGCCTTCAGAATAGAAGCTGACTGCAGTTCAGTTAATTCCATTTGGATATTCTCAGGCATATTCTCAATGTTATAAGAGAACAGCTCAAAGTTCTGTTCATGTGAACTGAAATCACGAAAAAGCTCACTGAATTCATTGCTCAGTAATTCAAGTTGGAAAAAATCAAATTTTCAAATTTCCAAAAATCTAATTTTACTTTACTAAGTTTACTTCAAAGTTTATATTGTAAAATAAGCCGATATGCAAAAAGCCACCTGACCTACACTAATTTTACAAACTCAAAATCACAAAAGTATATTAATAAACAACTCACCAATTTCTTGCTTCCACTTCAGATCTTCAGCTGTAGTCTGCACTAACTGTTCGTTACAATACTAGCACAAAATTACATAAAAGTAGAGCAAAAAAATGTGAAAATATGCAAGCTATTACTACTCATGATGGTCAATTCTGCTCAGTGGCCAGTCTCAGCAGCCCAGCCAGTAGTGTAGCCTAGCAGGGCCGGCTCTAGGCACGTGGTGGCCCTGGGCAGAGAAAGAATGGTGGCCCCTTCACCCACCAATGTCAATATGGTATCTTATGCATAGCGGATGGCCACGTGCATTGCGGACACTGCATAGCTGCCTCGTGCTCATGACACGATTCTATTTGCGCGTGTCCATAACTTGAAAACCAAGTGGCGGCCCATGATATTCTCATTACCGCAGAACGTTATAATACTACATATAGCTTACTGCTCTGACTCTAGCGACATTAGTAAATACAGCATATTAATTAACAAGAAACACAATGTTTTTCGGCAACATTGCCGTCAGCTATGTCGTTATTTTCTCTTTCTGTTTTATATTCAATATACAGTATATTGGCGTGGCGACCCTGTGCAGGTGCACAGTTTGCACATGCCTAAGGCCGCCACTGCTGCCCGCTGCTGCAGCCTAGCACTTCAGTTGTGACATTGTGGCTCATTAACTTTGGTCAAGGCTCGTGGCTATACTAGAAGATGATTTATGATGATTATACATGCCAACCAGAAGACATTGCTGACGGGTGAGGTCTGGGCCCTGCTGAGATCAAGAGATGTGCCTTCAGGTCAGGAGAAGTGTCTCTCAGATTAGCATGGGCTAAACTTTCCAAGTTCATCAGTAAAGCCAAGTGTCAGTATCCACAAAAGATTAACAACAATTTTTGTGACTTTAAAGATCCTAGGCGCGTGTGGCATAACATCTGGCCCTTAACGTATTTTAAAATCTCACCACAGGCCAATAGCACTGATACTTGCTTGCCTGACATTCTAAATAATTTCTACGCATGATACAAGGTTCAAAACAACATAAGGGCATATAAGTCCATGTCCATCCCAAGGAACAGGTGCTCCATGTTGGCGCTGCTGATGTAAGTAGAATCAATCCACAGTAAGGTGTAGGACCTGACAATATTCCAGGGTGTGTACTTTGTGACTGTGCTGACAACCTGGCTGATGCCCTTACAGAAATCTTTAACATCTCTTAGATGTGTTTTCCATGAGCTATTACAGCACTGAAGAAGTCAACGGTGACATGTCCTAATGACTACTGTCCAATAGCACTGATTCCTATCATGATGAAGAGCTTTGAGCAGCTGCTCAATAAACACGTCAACTCCATCCTGCCCACCTCACTGGACCCAATCCGGTTTGCTTACTGTCTGAACCCCTCCACTTATGATGCCATTCCCTACATCTTGCACACTATACTGTCTCACCTGAACACATGGGGTACATATGTCAGAATGCTGTCTGTTGATTTCAGCTTGGCATTCAGTACGATCATCCTCGAGCTGTTGGTGAGGAAACTCTCTATGCTGGGCCTGGACACTCCACTGTGTAATAGATTTCTGGAGTGTTTGATAGAAAGGACATAGTCAGTATTTATTGTATCAAACACCATCGGGCTGAGCACAGGTGCTGTCCAAGGCTGCGTAATGAGACCATTATTGTTCATGCTGCTTACCCACGACTGCACCACTACATCTGAGTCCAGTGTCATTGTCAAGTTCATGGATGATACAACTATAGTAGAGCTCATCAGCAACGATAATAACACATCTCACAGAGAAGAGGTTGGACATCTGGAGAGGTGATGCAGTAAAAATAAATGTCGATAAGACAAAAGACTTGACTATTCCTCACTGCTCATCAGTGGCTCTACAGTGGAGAGAGTCAGTAGAAATAAGTTCATTGGTGTACATCAACTCTCCTGAACAATCAACGCCACCTCTGCTGTTAAGAAGAAAAAATGCCTTTTTTTTTCTGCAGACACTTAAGCAAATTCTTTTCACCTTTTACAAAGGAACTGTGGAGAGCACCCTGACAAACTGCATCACTGTGTGGTTTGGGAACAGAAAAGTCTATGAGAACAAGATCCTGCAGTGAGGATAATAGGGATCTCCCTCTCCTCTATCCATTGTGCATCATGTTTGATCATTTTATATTTTATCTTTTTATATTTATCTTTTTTATTCTGTGTTTCCCTTGTATGTTGCACCATTGCTATCAAGACAAATTTATACTACACATTAGTGTACCTGGCCAATAAAGTGAATTTTAATTCTGATTATTGTGACCTGCTGATATTGTGTGTTTGCACACATAATACTTTTTTTTGTGAAATGCAAAATCTTAATGTAAATCACTTAAGAATGTTGACTATAAAAAATGTTTTACTGAATATTACATTTCTCACATATATCATATGACACCGAGTATGGGTGGGTGAGTGAATGTGCCCTGGTTTAGACTGGTGATCTGCTGGTTTCTTCATGCCTTGCACCCTGAGTTGGCAGAATAAATCTTAGTTTATGTGATTCTAAATTGTATAAGCAATATACTGTCATGTTAATAGCATCAGGCTGTCATTGACAATCTTCACAAATTCACTTTGACTGCAAGTGTTTTGGACCTCTTCTGAGACTTTTGTAATATTACCCATATCCTCAGCATGGAGTCATCATGTTGAATTTAAAACAGCCTACTTTGGTGAGTAAATTTTTTCCAAATTATTATTACAAATATTGCTTTTTAAATCTGAAGACTGTACTTGCACTACCTGGGTCAGTTTCATGCGGATCAATTATTTGCTTAATAATTACTTGTGTTGAATAACTACCAGTGTGAGTGAGGGATACTAATTAATGCTCAACCAAACACACTGGTGCTTTCTCATTAAAATTTCACTGCTTCATGTGAATTTTTTATTTGGCTGCTTTTCTCTGTGAAGAGTATTAAGTCAAGCCTTTGATAACAACAGGAAGATAAATTTAAAGGAATATTTTAGAAAACCATAAAAAATACTTAATAAAAAAAAATGTCTACCATACTTCAACTTGTACTAATACATTCAGTGCTTGATTTAGAATGTTTTTATGTCAGGGGTGTCAATTTTATTGAGAGAAAAAAATAAAACATTTTATGTCCGACGAGAGCTGAAATATATCAACAAACAAGTCCCGCCACATATCTTTACAAACAAGACTTACAGGTACCTCTCTGTCCATTACAATCTTATACTTTGGCTCGCATCTCTCTTGAAACTGCCTTCTCTCTTTATCAGCTTTTTATTTCTTGGACATTGCACCTAAATCAGCATTGAGTGGAAAAAATGACAGCAACTTCAGGTCTAGTATTTTTGCTGTCCCAAGCAAAGCTGTAAATGACCCCTGTTCAATTCCCTTTCCTCATTTTTAAAAAATGATGCCAAAGAAAACTAGCAGTTTACTGCAGATATTAGGTAAATGAATATAAATTGGCTTTAGCGTTTAAGAAACTGTGTATATTTTATTTGCTAAATGTATAAATGCAAATAATATGTAAATATAATAATATAATATATAAGTTAATTGATTGATGGTAATTCCATTTTGTAAGCAAAGTACACTACCAGCTTTAAAACATAAATAATAATAAGTTTAATTAAAAGCATACATATGATTACTACATTATATGGTCAGGAATCTTGTATAGTTTTTAATAGTTTCACAAATTCTTAACATTGATACTAAGAATAATAATATGAAGCAGGTATACTATGCATATATTAAATATGCAATTCAAAAAATGCTAAGGTGGTTAAGTGTATGTTGATCTGTTCAGAGATCAGGCAGAACTCGAGCCTTTGATTATTTTGATACCTCATACTTTGAGGATTTCTAATGGACATATAGTTGATCCTAAAAGTACCCATAATGGCAGACCACTGTACTTAAAAAATAAAGGATAAAACAGAAAGAAAAATTCTTGTACTGTATGTATTCAAAAAATCTGCATCAAGACAGTAAAGGAAGAGAAGGTAAAGGACTCACATGCCAAAAAGGACACAGTAGTAAAAAAAAAATAAAACTAGGAACTTGCCCCTGGAGAAAATAAAGAAAACAAGGACGTTCATCTAACAATTGCTTCTGTAAAGCCTTAGACATTGCACTATGGGATTTGGAAAACCACCTATAAATGGTGCTCTGGTCAGCACATAAGGCTGATGGAGAGTGGCAGTCCAACACAAGTGAGAATTTGTTGCTAAAGCAAAGTATATATGTATACTTCGGCATTATTCTGTGCATCACGATCAATGGGCACCTGACCTCATGCTGTAAATGCGCTAGTGATGGCGCACATAGACCATATTCAGAGTTGGTCAGAAATATGATTATGTTTAACATGAGTAGAAATAAAAATTAATTTTCTATCAACATAGTAATTATGTAAAGGAAAATATGAAAGAGTTGCATAGAGAGGCAGCAGCATTTAAGGTAAGCAGCTGAAGGACTGGTAGCATCTTTAAAAAGTGAATGTGTGCGTGAGTGGGATATCGAGCTAGCATTTCTTTCATAAAACAGTCACATCTTTTGTATCTTAGAACAGTAAATTTTATTTATGGCAGTGTACCGTCTCACTTTTGTTTCAGTTTTTTTTTTTGTTGGGTCATTATAAGCATTCCATTATCATTCTAATTATAGCCCACTAGAAAGAACTTGGAATGGCAAGTGTAAGAGCCAATCTTAGAAAGTTAATGTTAAATTCATATAAGTGTGTGCTTAGTTTTTATAGTACATCAGTTTCTTATAGCTGCCTAGGATATGTTATAGCCTTTTACCCCCTGTGGGTTAACATAAGATATAACTTTCTTGGTAATATTGTAGTGTTAATTACTGTTAGCATGGACTGTTAGATATGATTGCAAATAGAACAGAAGATGGCATACAGTTGTCTGACGGTGTTTGACATGTCTAATGTGATTAACTTGCCTAACGTGCCACAAGCACGACTGTATGACCAAACTTAAAGAGTAAAACAAGATGTACAAGCCTTTAACAGGACTTTTCTTTTCTTTAATACCAATTTATTTTTATTTTTGTGTGAACTGTTCTGCCTTAAATCATCCTATGAAGCAAATTAAGAGCTGCAGAACTTTGGTAAATCTGGAAAAGTGTAAATGTTAATTACATATAGAATCTTTATATGAAATGCATAATTTACAGTCTTCTTCGGCCGTATGTACTGTAGCATTTTTTCAGTATTGATCACATAGATGCATTAAAGAGGTCCAAGGGCTGGATCTGGCCTGCAGGCCTTGAGTTTGACATCCCTTTTCCAGGTGAAGCTCTAAATGATAGCCCCATGATATAACTATGATGATATAACTATTTTACTCTTTGATAGAGAATTAACAATATAACATCCACCCTACTGTCTTCTCATTGTTTTTTTTGTACTGTGGCTGTTTAAATGATTATGAACTAATTTATAAATTCACATTCATGTACACATTTTATTGAAACTATAAATACAGCATATATGTACTTTAATGAATTGGTAAATGATGCCAACAAAAAATGCCTGAGTTTACTACAGATATTAAGTAAATTACTTTAAATTTGACCTAGCATTTTAGAACTGAGTATATTTTATTTACAAAATGTGTAAACACATACGGTATAATAATATAAAAATAGTGCATAATAAATGCTTGGTGGTAGTTTCATTTTATAATTACAATACCACTTTTAAAAAAGTAAATAATAATAATAATATTTTTTGTTAAATTTCTTTAAAAATTATTTAAAAAAATGCAAACACAGAAACTATTTCTTTTAAATCCATCGTTTGGACTAGTTTGCTCTCCACTGATAAGGTTGCTGATGCTTTGTAAGTGTTATGAAGTGTTAATCCTTTGTTACATAATAGTAAATGAGTAACAGATACATTTTGCAGTATCTAAACTAAAGTGTTATCAATTAATTGTGTTTAAATGCAAATTGGTTATTAGAGAAACATTTGTAATTGTGCTATTGTGGCTGAAACCTGTTATTCTGTTGAATAAAGCAAGTCAATTGTCATTTCTTAGTTTGTTAGGTACTGGCATTCGTAAAGTTTAATCCTGGATTCAGAAATGATAAAAACCAAAGAGCTGTCATCATTATTTTGTTGATTTGCAAAGCAGAGGTTATTCCATGCAACAAATTGTCAAGTAAGTGAAGGATTTCATGTAAAGGTATCTACTACTGCCTTAAGGGAACAGAGCGAGCTGCATCTAAACGAAGCAGAGATCACAAATATACAACTGCACAAGAGGCTAAGGATATCAGAGTGTGTAGCTTGAGAAAGGCATCTTACAGGTCCTTAGTTGGTTTCTTCCTTAAGAATTGTATGCCAAATGCCAGCACCATCTGCAACAGAGAAATAGTTTATAATGGACAAAAGAACACAAACTTTGAGTTTTGGATTTCTGGGTGATTCCGAATTTCTGCCAATATTAACTTTGTCTGTTTATTTGCCAGTTTCAGATGTTGCTTTTCCTTTGAAACTCTGCCTCTCTAACTTCACTTAAATGGCAAAGCTGGCCCAGATTTTAGTGTAACAAAAAATGAAAATTCCAGACAATAAAATGCATGTAGTATTTATATCTGTATTTATATGCAGATATACAGATTGTTTTAAAAAACAAGTTAAACTCCTAATGCACATGAATGCGACAGAAATTATCTATATACCACATGAATGCCCTACTGTAATGTCAGCAGTAGACATGTGAGTAAACATAAATGTTCTTTCTGGGGTAAAGATTAAAGTTAGGGGAGTATTACTTATCATTCTTTATCTTGTTTCATGATTTATCTAAACTTCACTAGTCCTTTTCATTTAAAAAAAAAAATCCATAAAGTCCACACCCTACCCGCTTACCATTCTATACACATGGCAAAACAAATAGCACAGACATTCTCCACGAGTTGAATAATCTCCTCCTATTGGAGCTGACAGTACGCAGCTAGACACCCTTCACTGTACACAGGAATAAGTGGAGTTTGAGTTCAGATAGGAGAGTTTCCCTTGGCTACCGTACATTATGTTCAGTATGCATTTGTGGTAATAATGATACCAAAATATAACGCGATTACAGCTTGAGGATTCTTCTCCATTATTAGTGTGTAATTTTAACACCTGCAGCTCTTGGTGTTGCTCATTGACACTTCAAAATAATTATGTTTAATTACACTTGTCTGTAAAAAATTTTTTTTTTGCTCCTGTTAAAAATGTTATGTGTTCTTTATAGATTTGACAGGTGTGAATCTAAATCGGGCAGCAGGATTGCCCTATTACATCCAGTTTTTGAGAGGTGATGGTTTAAAATGAAAAAAACAAACAAACATTATATTAGAGAAAAAATGTAATATATTCTTAAACATTTAGGAGCCCAAACTTTATCCTGATCACCAACTCTGCAACCGAAAAAAGAAGGTAGACTTTTATCACAAGTGGTATAAGCAGCTTTCACTAATCTATCAAGATTGGTTTCCCAAAAAAACTTTGTGCGAGTATGCAACTTGTTAATCTTCCGCAAAAGTACAACTTTAAAAATAAAACAGCCTTTACTGTCAGACAGCTGTTGTGCTGCTGAACATTTGGAGTGAAAGGCAGGGTTTATTTCATAAGAGGCAGGACCTTTGTGTGAGGAAGAACAGGAGGAACACTGCCAGAGCCCTACAAAATGACCTCCAGCTGACTACTGGTGCTTATGTGCTTGATCAAATTGTCAGAATCAAACATCAAACTCCATGAGGGTGGCATTAGGGCCCAACTTCCTCTAGTGGGACTTATGCTGACAGCCGGTAACCATGCAGTAGAATAGCTCTGCCATTGGCACCCCGTTCTCATCACAGATGAGAGCAGGTTCACACTGAGAACATGTGACAAATATGAAAGAGTATGGAAACGCTAAGGTGAACGTTATGCAGCCTGCAACATCACCCACCATAACCGTTTTGGCAGTTGGTTAGTGATGGTCTGGAGAGGCATACCTTGAAGGGTAGTGCCACAGACTGTCCAGGAGCTCACTGATGCCCTGATCCAAGTGTGAGAGGAGATCCCCCAGGACAATATCTCCTGTCTCATCAGGAGCATGCCCAGACATTGTCGGACGTGCATACAGACATGTGGGGGCCATACACTCTACTGAGCCACATAATGAGTTGCCGTGATAAAATTGATGCAAGTTGGATCAGCCCATGTTCAATTTTTGACTTTTATTTTCAGTATGATGTTGAATGCAGCCTACAATAGTTTGATGATTTTGGTTTCCATTGACTGTTGAATTACACAGTATTACTCAAGAAAGATTTTCCACTTGTGTATTTCATTCAAGATCCAATGTATCAGTTAAGTGTTCCCTTAATTTTTTTTTAGCAGTGTAGATTCATTATACCTATATGTATAAAGTACACCGTTTTTTTTGTGCAGGAGAATTTTGGTGCTGACCAGTTTTAGAGATGGGTTGTTAAGATCATCTTAGTGGACTGTTTTAGAGATAATCCATGACAGAATAGATTTTCGCAAAACATCACCTTGCCCATTTTCAAGACATTACTCTTATAAAATCTTCAGGTTAAGAGCCACTGTTTAATCTGTAAAAAAAAAGATCAAATTGGTTTAAACTTCTGCCCGAAAAAGAGATCTTCATGTACCCTCTACTTTTTATTCCTCGTTGCATCACTTTTTTCTTTCTCATGTGTTGTCTCATACACTTTTACAAATACCGGTACACACAAGAATGACTAAAAAAGGAAAACTTTAAAGCAAACAGACAACTGAAGAAAATAGATTTTACAATATTGATAGTTGACTACTATTTTTCTGTCGCAAGAATGTTGATGAGGTAAGTTTTTTAAAATGCAAGAAGAAAAAGAGAGAATATAAAATTATATTCTTTGAGCATGGGAAATGTAAAATTGGTTGCCGAGTAATTGGGTGCAGAAGCTATGTGTATTGGAGGTCAAACTAGTTGGATTCTGGCTGGTTTTATCTCTATATATAATCTTCATTTGGATCTTGATCTTTGTTTTTTCGCGAATGAATTAGAAGAAGAAGCACTAGATGGCAGTAGAGAGACAGCTAAAACAGGCATTGCATTAAGAATCTCCTCCAGGCTTATACTACTGAAGACTGTAGTACTCCAGTCACACCTCAAAACACAGACATTCAAACTAAACAAATTGTTGTGCTTTAAATTAACTAAAGAGATCTTCATTTAGATCTTGATCTTTGTTTGTCCATGAATTCCACGCATGCGTAGACCACCTTCCAGTTTAGTACGTTGTTGTTACTCACGGATGTCAACAATGTGCCGGAATAATGAAAGGGGTGGTGGACAGTGTTACACTGGTTAGCTCCTGAGGCCTGGTTAGAGAATGAGATTGCCGAAGATAAAAGGTACGTGCCTACGTAACATATGAGTGAAAGAAAGACAGTGGGTAAAATGAATGACAACGTAACAGCACGTTCCGGAAATTATTATTGTTATGTTGTAGCCGGCGAGTGCTGCGTGTCTCACAGTTGTACCGTGGCTTGCTCACATGTCAGTGAAGTGATCCCTATTTATGCTTTAAAGAGCCTGGATACCTATGTGTCCCACTTTTATAACCATTGCTCCGTTATATTGCCTTACTCTTTGGATTGCCACAAAGCAACCTGCGAGATTGGAGAAAGGTTGAGAAGAGATCGTGAGAGGAAACGACAGCGTTGTGAAAATGAGACGGACTGTGAACGGACAGAAGCAGAAATGCTCCTACACCACCACATAAATTAGTTACGATTCGGACAATGATTCCGAGTAGGCTATTCCTATCGAATCAATATCCAAGGGTTTTCTTTTGTAGTTTTGTTTCCTTTATAAAAAATCATAATGCTGTACGACGAAGGGCCCAGTTCATGACTGGCAGCAGCGTTTAAACAGGGAGCCCTTCACAGACAACTTTAACAAGCGCAACGTAGTTGGGCGCACATGGCTAGTTCTTCATACACACCATGTCCTTGGGTATGATGTGAAATTTTTTTGTTGTACAAATAATGCATAATATTAGGGTGCAGTCCTCTCACCACACCAAATAGAAGGATTGAGGTTTGTAAAATTACAACATAAAAGTCAGTTTAAATAAAATAATTTGGAAAAATTCTTTATGTTTAGTGGTGTACTTGACATTAATATTCTTGTGAGCCCATGTGGATTTGGAAAGTATATGCTGTCGAAATGGAGTGAGCCATCCTGACATGCCGTGCAAAATAAATGAGAGAGAGAAAGAAATGATCAAGCTCTTAAAGGGCAAAATTTACGAGTCCTGCTTCACTGCAAGTTTTCAGAAAGATCTTGGCTTCAATCTACCTACTGAATTGGTGACAGACAGTGCATTTGCTGCTGCCTCTGATCATGGCATTAAATGTGCAAATAAGGAATGTACTAGAAGAAAGGTAACTGAAGCTGCATGGGAGGAGCCATGGAAGAATCCAGTGTCAGCAGCGACACAGGAAGCAGCTGACGAAAGGAAATTTCTCTCTGTGAACTATGCAGGAGGGATAGAGGGAGAAAAGTGGTGTTTTACATTGTATTAGACTTAAAAATAAAATCTGAGTAATGCCATAAAAAATCACATAAAATGAAGATCTATCAACATATTGTCATACAGTACAACCGACAAAGGACAGGATATAAAGATATGTCAGCATCAACATGAAATAATACCGAAACCAGAAATAGAAATGAGTATTCATAAATGTTCAGTTTATATTTGAGGGCCAAAGTTGTAAATCGTATTGTGTGTAAGTGATCATTGCTATTCATAATAATAATGATCACCAATGATTCAACTATTTTTTTTTTTTTTTTAACTGATGAGCAATTGTGAATAACACAGAAGCTGATACTTATCGTTTACAACTAATTTGTTTACCACTACATCAGTGGAGGAAGTACCCTGTGAGACAGTGACTGCTGCAAAGCACCAGGTTATGTCAAGATGTCTCTGATGAGGAGACCGTGATAACACCTGTGCAGAAAGAGTGTGATCAGCATAATAATAGCTGCACAGAAGTTCAGAAATGTCATGTGGCCCTCTTAAAAAAAAAAAAGAGGTGTGTGGCCATGCATCTTAGAGGGAACATAGTTGGTGAGTGATGTTCAAGTTCATGCACGTTTTAAATTGTGTTACCAAAAAATCAACCCGGCAGGAACTATAAAGGATTCCCTGCTTCAAACCCCATGGCTGAACTAAAGATTTCAGGCTACACATACATACATCTGAGCAAACTATGGCAAGAATGATGCAGGGTTCAAGGGCTTATCATAACAACGTGGAAACAAGCCAGTGGCCCCAAGCACAAATCAAATTTTACATATTCTAAAAAGTATTTTTCTAAATAAAACATTGCATTGAACATCATATAATAGAAATTGTTTTTCAAACAGTGCCATCTGCTGAGCAATGGGGCTAGACAGTGCCCATTTGCCCTGAATAAAGAGATTCCACTGTTTAGATTACCTTTCCTGGAGAGACCTTTTGTGAATGCAGCCATTTTTGCTTAGAAAACATGGTGAACTGTGTTTTGCTGCAAGTTTTGCTCAGATGAGTTGTAGTCAACTGCAATTCAACTCAGAACTCTTTTTTTTTTACCTACAAATCTAAAAGTTTCCTCACAGATTCTGTTAATTCCATTTCATGTTTTAGTTCATAACCCTATATATTTTGTTGAAGTCTGTACTTATGCTCCTTTTACTTCATCTCAGTGTATAACACACATTTAATTTTAGGTTAGTATTACTGCTTGGTCTATAACTCATATGTCAGATAAAACAATCTATACCATGGAAATCCAAAACTATATAGATAAACTCTCTTGACAAGATAAAGTACTGTATTTTGCACATTTGTTTTGTGATTAAAGTTTCAGAGACAAGCTGCCAATTATCTGTGTGTCATGACCCCCACATGAGATATTGGCATAAAGATGATGGTTGAGGTGGAGACTCCATCCAGCTGGCACAGAGAGACACTGGCAATGCATCAGCTTAACTTCTGAATCAAGAACCACTGGCTGAAGACAAGCCTCCTTCCCTCTCTCTTCCTCTCCCTCTTCTTCGCAGAGATGCTTCCTTTGATGCTATTCTTCAGCTTTCATATTCTTACAGAAAGTATGTGTTAAGCTTCTTGACTTTGAAGCAAAGGTGCATTTAATTCTTTATACCCAGATGTTGCTATTATTAATTTTTATTGCTGTTTTTCAATTTCATTAATAAATATCGCTTTGCTTTAAATTTCTATATGGTGTCTGCCCATCTTGAGTGATCGAAGTAAAAAATTAAATACAAAGCATCTATTGTGGATAGGTTTCCACCTCTTTCCCATCAGTTAGCAGCTGAGGACAGACAGCCTCACAAGTGACCAGCATGTAATGTGCCGTGCACTTTTGGTTAGTGGCAATAACTAAAGTGTATCAGTCTCCAGTGCTTGGTCTGCTTAAGCCAAAGTTTGTTAGTCCCATTCTTGAGGAGTGAGGATCACACATATGCTGTACTTAAGTGGATATGGTTTGTGTAATCTTTCTGGATCAATGTGCCAAGCTTAGGTTGCACGAAATTACACAAACCCGTAATTAATCTAGTGAGCCTTGTTCACCCAACGATAATAAACAGATGCATAAATTAGTTTGAAATGATTAAAATACTTCTACAAAAAAATGTAAATCTTGCAACCATATTGTCACTTTACTATATTTTGTAACTGATACATTATTATTGCTTGTTTATAAACAAAGACATACACACACACACATTATCAAGGCCATTCTGTCAGCCTAGAGATCTACAAGTGAATAATTATGTAATTTCTCCATATCTCCCAGTGGCTTGTGGTATTTTAAAAAGAAACCTACAGTTCATGATTGGTAAATTAGCCTATGTTTGTTACAGTGATCTACTAACATGGGTGATTAATTAGCAATTCTCATTCAGTGAGGCTGAATTAATCCACATTGTGCCACCATTTCTTTTCCTGGGGCTGTATAAGACAAAATTGAAAGAAGCTGTTTTGGGTCACAGAAAGAATTTTCTCCCCTTCCTTAGTTTTTCTAGCAGTACCTTCCCATTTATAGTTAGAAATTCATGACAGTGAAGATGCACAGAAGTCCTTTTTGTCATACTGTGTCTTGGACAACTGGTAGTCATAAAAAATTGAATAGGGGTTGCAGGTCAGTAAAAAAAGAAGATTGTTCTTTTAGTTTTTGATAAGTTCATTCAGAAACCCCTCATTGTTGATAAGACTTTGGGCTGTATGTGAATGATAACCACTTATTAGCACAATGTTACTGGATACACAGAAACCTTGTCCTAAAAAAATATCATTCTGTGTGTGACATTTGAAGCCTAATGCAGTTAGCAATGGTTTAACTTTCCTTAAAATATTGCTATTCTTATTTAAGCATCGATTCCAAGTGTTAAGCAGCAACATTGTGGAGGTTTCATTGTTGAAATACTTTGAGACAAAGGTATATTTTTGGATGTCTTTACTACATGTGAACTTAAATTACTGTAATTTTTGTGGTATATTTGTTTTTACTTGTTCAGCTATCACAACTCTATGTACTATAAAATTTAATTTGTGTATTGATAAAACAATTTTTTATATAAATTTTAATTTGATTAAATATAGCCATTGTTTGTATGAATAATCCTTATATCCATGTTGAAAGACAGTAAAGAAGTATTAAGGTTTCTTTTCTGGAGGGGGGGAAACAATGACTTGCTTTAGTTAAAGTACAATATAAAAAGACAGTTATTTTGATGAAGTGGTACACAGGCTTTGTGTCTCTGAATAAACTTGGCCTCTGCTCAGCTCCCATTTGTTCTTCTGGCATAAACACATATTGTGTGAGATTCCACTTTAATAGGCCTCCGTTTGTATGCCAAGCAGCTGCATTTTAAGACCTATTACGTGATTTCATAGCTCTTGGAAAATTGCTTCTATTCAGTGCAAACGACAGAAAAAAGCTTCAACTCACAATCATGTCTTTTCAATTGGGGATGGCAAGGTTGATGACAACATGACCATTGTGTTATAATGATAACACCACTAAGGCATCTGTACCTCTCATCAAGGCTTCAGCACAACAGCAGATACAATTTAATTCACTGCTCTGTCAGTGCCGCTGATACCATTATGCTGGCCGTCTCCACAGTTATAATCACTGTCCTCTGAGAAACCTGGTTGAAATGATCTTGAGCAGTCAAAGAAACTCACAATTAAGACTGCCACTTCCAATGTGTCAGACGGCTTGGTATGTACTTGTACAATTTTCACTTCCAATCCTGTTTATTTACCCTGCCTACCAGTAATTACCCTTAACATGTCATTTAGTGTGAAGGGGTGCTGCCAGCAATATTGTTGGGCATCAGAAAGCTGTTGCAACAAGGAGGCCTGGCCATCCGTGCCATCAGTAGCTTTTAGTCCCCAGTAGGGTGCTGGGGTTGCTTCGATAATGCAAAGATAATGCTCTTTGAGTTATAATTAGATGCCACTCATAGGCGCCACTTGTAATAACTGTGTTGATTCATGTTTTTCTTGTTGACTGCAAATGGTAATTAGTTAAGTGGTATTAAGTTGCTCTGCTGCAGTTCATGATTACATATAGAAAATGTGTCAGGGTATGGTCATTTAACACTACACTTCTGCATTCTAATCATTATTCACCAAAATAAGATTTTTTTTCTAATTGTTTTATAAACAAAAGCTCAGACTTCTCTATAAAACCAATTACTAGCATATCCTCATAATACTCATTCATGAAAATAATATAAACATTATCTAAACAACGTATATTCTATAGCTTGTTTACATTTATAAAAAATAAACATAAATTACCTGCCAAATATTAAGTACAATATATTCTTGTTTATAATATTTGATTATATTATTTGATTAAAATACTTTTTTGCAGAATAACTAATGTGTACATTTTTTCACCTTTATATGTGTGCATTTTTCTTTTCTTTTTTCAAGTTGTTAGGTAGAAAGTATAAGGACAGACCTTTTAATAGAAAAATGTAATAAGGCCATTAAATCTGATTTTTATCACAGAGCAACAATAGTACAGGTCATGGTATATAGGGATACTAGATGTTGCCCAGGCAGAGGTATTACAAAATATTCAATGATTCTGGCATTAACTCTGTTATTTAACTGTCCCTCTACCACATACGTTAGACACAATTTCCCATATACTGTCACCTCTGTTCTTACACCTTCCTATTTGCCTCTTAGCTATTTTCTCACTTTTTACTGATGCTATCAATTTCCTTTTATAATGATACACAGAGTATTTTGTCCCCATATACACATTTGCGAAAATGTTCTGAAAATCAAATCAAAAATAGGAAAATATGTTATTAGTAGGAAAATTTGTTATTAGTACCTACTCTTAAGTTATTATTTGGGTGACACCTTTATCCAAGGCAACTTCTAACATTTGAGATACAATTTCAGGATCTGGATTTGATCCCACAGCCTCAAGGTTTCAAGTCTAAAGCCATAGCCTCTATGCCTCACTGCCTGCCTTGTCATTGAAAGTGAACTCTCTGATTTAGAATGGTTTTGTCCCTTGCAGAAGTTTACTTGGTTAGTTAGGCATTTGTTCATACAGTTATTTAAGAAAAACGTTTATCATTAAAGGCCAATGGATCAAATACAGCTAGGAAATCCTCAGCGTATTATTTTTAGTCACACTGTTGTGTTTCACTGTGGAAGAATTATTTTGTCAGAAATGAATTATTTAATATTTAGCAGTTGCTTTTAAGCAAAAACTTAATTTAAATTAGATTTGGGCCTAAAGATGGGTTGCTTAATCAGTCTTCTATCATAACATAGGACCATTCGTCCATAAATTAGAATGGCTCCTTCTTTAGTTGATTTTCATGGCAGTTGTTTTGACTAGCTGTTAAAATGTGACCTTTAATATCCAACAATTGAATTATAAAACAGAAGGTTTTGAGTCCCCACCATTTCAATTCAAATTAGTTTTGTTTATTTTTATTGTATAATCCTCTCACAATGTGTGCAGGCTTAGAGATCTGTGTCACGTTTACAGGTAGATAAAATTACAAACTTTATGAATTACTAGTTACATTAATATACCTAAAGTCACAGATGGTTGACACAGCCTGGAAATATCTATCCATTAATTGTTGAATTGCCAGTTGACAATATTTAAATCCTTATTTGATCCTGAACTCCAGGTATAGAAATGTGCAAATTTCTGTGTTTCATGTATGAATTACATTTTAATGGATTTCATTATGAATGACTTACATTTCAATGTAAAATCACAGATTTCCAGACTCCATCATTGACATTGGCTTAGAGTGAAACCGTGGGCAGGTGACAAAACCAGCTAGCAAGGCTGTTGAGTTAGCCAAAAATTAAGGTTTAAGTACTTATATTAAAAATAAGTAAATATTTGAATATGTTAAACCCTAGGTTAAAATACTTGGTGCTTCATGTGTTTTTTTATATTTATACCATCGCTATTAATATCATCATACATTATGTACAATGTTAAGTGCTTTAAAATCGTGCACTGTTGCTTTAAAGACATACATGAAAACTCAGAGCAAATGTCACACTTGAAAATACAATCCTCAACAATAAAAGATTCACATTGTATAAAACAAGTGACATTACTAAAGAGAAAGATGAGAGGGTAATGCAATTCACATTACAATTAAAAAAAAAAAAATCACTTACGACTATTCAAACATGCTACTGTTGATTTTGTCAGGTTTGTTCTTTTTGACTTCTGGAAGTCAGAAGAAGTAGTGTGACTGCCCCATCTCTCTTTATATATACTGTATTTATATGGTAAGGCACCGTGAGACTATACATCTTTCACAAATTAAATGACAGAATATTTTTAATGTTGCATTATAATGATCCTTAACGATTTCCTTCACATTATAATTGTTAATTTAGTAAAAGACTTTATTCACTGCAACATGCAAAAATGATGTGCTCATCAGGAACTATAATATTAACAAACAATAGAGACCAAAATTTTAAAGCAAAGTACAAGAAATGCAGATCAGTTATGGCAGACACAGCTTGATACTTTTTAGGATGGGGATCCAGTTCAGTAAAGTATGAGGTGGAGCAATCAGTCAGAAATTAACATACTGGGACTAAACTAAACTGAATTTCTTTCCTTTTTTCCCTTCTACAGTTGTAGCAAGAATGTAATACAGGGGACATAAATATGTATATTTTTAATTACCCTTAATTCTTTTAAGCAATGGTTGTCAAGTCAGCCTCCAACTCAGACTGCTTGTGAAACAATGTGTTAGCTGAAGTAGTTAAATGAACATTCCAGACACTGAGGGGCTCTTCAAAATTGAAATTTTAAAATCCTAGTATTAAAAGGAAGATCAAAAAAATGGCAGTTATTTTCAATTGTTATTAATGATAAAGAAAATCAGCTTTTAGTTGTAGTTATGGATGATTACCAGTTCTAGCATGCAGCAACAGTAAGTAAGGAATATCAGGTTCAGGCCTGAATTGGAACAGAATCAGGAGCAGAACAACAGTTTTGGGGTCCTAGAGAAGTATTTAAAAAACTGTACTTTGTACAACTGTAATCTAAAAACAGAGCGTTGAGATAGAAGAAAATCTGTCCTAAAATGCATTATGATGGGGTGTGTATAAAATGCAGAAATCTTTCATATTTACTAAAGATGATGTGAGTTAATCATTCAAAATTATGAAAAGGTTGACTGTATAAAGTGATTTGTAAAACAGATCTTTGAACTGAAGCAGTGCTGTTTAGTGTGTCTTACATAACGTGATTCTAAAAGTCATGTTTGCCAAAGTATACAACTATTCCTTTACATTAAGATGTCAGTTTTTGCCTATAATGAAGACATTTTTATGCTGAATTATATTTGAATAGTGACATTCAATATACAGCCCTACCTGTCAGTGGTCACAATGTAGAAATATGAAAAAAATTAAGGAATGGATGTAGAGGTGGTCCACTTCTACAGTTTACTTGGGGTCCACATTAATGAGATGCAAGACTGGTCTTGGAACATAAAGGAAATATACAAGAAAGGGAAGAGTAGGCTGTTTTTCCTTAAATGTGGAAAGTGATGTCCTTCGCTTCTTTTACACCTCTGTGATGGCCAGTGTGATTTTCTGTGCGGTGGTGTGCAGGATTGAGGCCCACCAAATCAGCAAGATAATTAAAAGAGTAGGCTCAGTTATAGGATGCACTATGGACCCCCTTGAGGTCATAACAAAGGAGATAAATTAAAACAAAGCTGAGTCCCATTATGAACAATGCTGCGCATTCTCTAACTGACACACTGACATGAAGTACTTTTAGCCAACAAATTATTCAGCAGAAATGTGTCAAGAAACAAGACTGGGGGCTCCTTTATTCTGTTTCAACAGCAATTTGTCTACATAACGCTTCACTGGGACTGGGTCTGTCAAATCAGAACCTTTCTTTCTTTTTAATTTTCTTGCTTTATAGTCATTCTGGTGTGTGTTTAAGCCACTCTATCTATCTATCTATCTATCTATCTATCTATCTATCTGTCTGTCTGTCTGTCTGTCTGTCTGTCTGTCTGTCTGTCTGTCT
>JANRMT010062810.1:21345364-21360864 GCA_026402145.1 Polypterus bichir lapradei | reverse complement strand
TCTGTCTGTCTGTCTGTCTGTCTGTCTGTCTGTCTGTCTGTCTGTCTGTCTGTCTGTCATGGCATTTACTAGTAAAATATTGCATAAAAGTTAATGCTGCTAGTGCATTGCTACCACTCTTTTACTTTTCAGAACTCCAGCTGTAGAAATAAATGTAAAACAGCTGTAATATTATCAAATGCCAGTTGCTTTGCAATACATTTTTAGGCAGAATAAATACACACAATTTTAGTAGCATTTCTCTGAACCTGACCTTGAAATAACAGTGTATATTAACTTTTTAAAATATATTTTAATCCCTCAAATGCCAAACAATCACGAATTCAGTAGGACTACCAAAATATTTAGTAAGTTCTTGCTTAAACGCTCAATTCCACAAATGTTTACGTATTTTTAATATTTTCTCTCTTTTGTGTAATCTTAATATGTACCTGAATTCTACATGGATCTTTTGGTAATGATTTAACTGTCTCCTTGCCAGAGCAGCTAATTGATTCTCTTCTACAGGTTTAATGAATTTGGTTGTTACATCACCCAGTGACCTTTTGTAGGTAAAGCATGGATCTGAAAACAGGTGGATGAAAGCAGTAATATTTTCTTCATTTTTTTCTTGTATCGACACATTAAAAGATAAATATAGTCGGCCCTCCGTATATTCAGGGATTTGATTCCAGGAGCCCCTTAGATACCAAAATCTGTAGATGATTAAGTCCCTTATATAAAATAAAATAAAATGTCATCATTTTTACATATATCCCAAACACATCCTCCTGTGTACTTTAAATCATTCTCCACATTACCTTTAATCCCAAATACAATGTAAATGATATGTAAATAGTTGTATATAGTACGGTATTGTTTAGGGAATAAAGACAATTAAAAGTCTGTACATGTTCAGTATGCACACAACCATGGGTATGCCTGACTACATAGTACATGTTAACAGCAATATAACATTTTCTTTCTTTCAACACTTACAGATTGCTTTCGTTTAATGACCTGAAAGAGAAACACATAGAATAAAACACAGAATATTTAAAAGACAAGTACATATAGAAAATATAATTATAAATTAAGAAAGTATAAATGTATTCTCTCTTTCTTTCTCTCTTTCTCACACACACACATTGTTGCAGACATTAACACTTTGGAGGATGCTCAGTAATACGCTAATGACCCATTGGTTGCAAGAGACAGAGGAAAGAATTAGCTTCTTTATGCTAATTGCTGATGAATGGCCCTAAAAAGGACTATGTGGCTACTTCAGTTTATGCCAACTGCTCAGATCTTCAGAGATGCCACACACTACCAACTGTGCTTTGTCCCTACAGTAGGGTATGCCTGCACATCACTTCATTCATGTGGATTTAACGTAGTGCTCAGCACAGGGCACATTCAACTTTTTCTTTTTGGAACTTTCTGAATATATTGTCACGCTTGGGTCACAGATTTGCACAGAGACACAGGAGGTCGTAGAGACAAGAAGAATTTTATTCAAGCACTGCAAACAAACATTTGTCTCTTCAAAAGATTTTTAAAACTTGCTCCTTGACAGAGATGATAGTTCCGTCTATCAATTAAAGGTAAGCGTACGTATCTTCTTCTTCAAATTCTTTCTCAATTGTAGAATAATTACGTTCCCTAGGATGTTCTTCTCCATCAAAAATCTGTGACAGGACTGCGCCTACACCAAATGCGCTTGCGTCTGTTTGTAGGACGAAATCCTTCGTGAAATCCAGGTTCCTCAGAACCGGATTGTAAGATAAAGCAGTTTTCAAATTGCTGAAGGTACGTTCACAAATTTCTGTCCGTAAGAGAGGTCGGTTTTTTCTGCCTGTAGTAAGTTCTGTAAGAGGAACATCTCTGTGTGCAAAGTTTGGGATGAACCTTCTGTTGTAACCTGTAAGCCCCAAAAAAGCGCGTACCTGTTTCTGTGTTTTTGGCCTCGGGTAAGCAAGCATTTCCTCTACTTTCCTTAATTGTGGCCTAAGCAAACCCTTGCCCATAGAATAACCTAAGTAATGAGTCTCGGCCATGCCCAGTTTACATTTCTTAGGGTTAGCAGTAAGGCCAGCCTGTCTCAAGCTTTCAAGAACAGCTTGAAGTTGCTCTAAATGTGTTTGCCAGTCATTGCTGAAAATCACAACATCGTCAAGGTGATATTGCACCCCGGAATATTGAATGAGGATGCAGGATTTGATCCATCATACGCTGAAAAGTTAGAGGTGCCCCGTGAAGATCAAATGGGAGTCTTGTAAACTCATTAAGTCCGTTAGGAGTCGCAAATGCTGTTTTCTCACAACTGCTAGCCTCTAAAGATACCTGCCAATAACCTTTCGTGAGATCTAGCGTGGAGATATAGCTCGCCTGACCCAGTTTTTCAAACAGTTCGACGACACAGGGCATTGGATAAGCATCGAATTTAGATACCTTATTCAAGCATCTGAAATCGTCTAGCTTTGGGAATAATACGACCGGGCTGCACCAGTCACTTTTACTTTTACGAATTACACCTAGTGTCATCATCTTTACCTCTTTGCGCACAATATTTCGTCGTGCTTCCAGAATCCAGAACGGCCACATCTGTACATGAAGTTCAGGTTCAGTAGTGATTTTATGTTGTGTAATGTTAGTCTTACCCAGTAAGTCTGAAAAGACATCAGTGTTCCGTTCGATCAAAGATAACAGTTCTGTCTTTTGCAAGTCAGTAAGATTGTTGCCAATGGCAACATCGTTTTGAGAAACAGCAGCCACGGATGTGTTAACCTCTTGTCGGTCGTGCCATTCCTTCAAGAGATTAATGTGTAAAATCTGGAATGATTTGCACCGGCCTGGTATTCTAACGTTGTAATTTACGGGACTCATACTCTCTTCAGTAATGGCGGGGCCCTGCCATTTAGCTAAGAATTTTTGTGGGTCAGACGGAACCAGTACCAAAACACAATCGCCTGGTTTGAATTCACGGAGCTTACTGCGTCTATCGTAAAGACCCTTCTGAGTTTCCTGTTCTCATTGTTGATGCTCCACAGCAATAGAGGAAAACATAGAAATTCTGTCTTGCAATGAAATTACCGATTTGCAAAGCTTGGTCCTTGGGCTGTTATTTCGTTTCCTATTCATTCCTCTTGTACCACATCCAGGATGCCTCGCGGCCATCTGCTGAATAACAGCTCGAACAGACTCGAGCCAGTGGACGCCTGTGGTGATTCTCGCACCGCGTACATAACAAAAGGCAGGACAGAGTCCCAGGTTGTGGGATCATTATGACGACTCACCTGATCATCTGTTTCAAAGTTTTGTTAAATTGCTCACTCAAACTATTCGTTTGTGGATGGTAAACAGTGGTACTCAATTTCTTAATAGCAAAGCCGTTGCACAATTGTTTCATCACGTGAGAAGTAAAAGGTGTGCCTTGATCAGTTAAGATTTCTGTAGGGATGCCAACGCGAGTAAAAATATCACACAGAGCTTTTTCAGGGCAATCACCTCTGGATATCGTGTTGCATAGTCAACGAACACCAGCAAATATTGGTACCTATTCTTAGCCTTAGGTAAAGGGCCTATGATATCTAATCCCACGCGCTGAAAGGGAACTTCTAAAATGGGCATAGGACAAAGGGGAGTGCGAGGAGGCTTATAAGCAGAAACAATCTGGCAGTCAGGACAAGAAGTACAGAATCGTTCAACATCTTTTCCCATATTCAGCCAATAAAATCGTTTTGATAACCGCTCTCTGGTCTTGTCAGCACCCAGGTGCCCTCCCAAGATGTTAGAGTGGGCCAGATACAAAAAAGTTTCCCTATGTACTTCAGGTCACTCTGAAAAGGCAACCATCCTTTTCTATAAAGTGCGGGGTTTTCAAGCCCCCGGAATCACACTCTTGGTAATAAGAGTCATTGGCAGAGCGGACTTGTTTAAATGCATATTCTAATGAGCTATTAGTATGCTGTAAACGCACAAGATCTGATTGTTCATTAATGCTCAGTTTGCAATCTGAGAAGATGTGGAAGGACCAGCCTACCACTCTGGAAAATTGTCGGGTGTGTCCTCTGTCTCGCTGGAGAGATCGGGTTCAATATCTAATTGGGGCTATAGATTTTCCCCGGCCACTACCAGTTCTTCGTCCTGGTTTGGGGCATCCATGTTTCGTTTCCAGTCATTTAGTGTGAAACCTTTAGCCAAAAAAGTCACAGTCTTTCATAACACAACTTGTTCCTTCAGGAACTCATAATCACCAAGCTTATCTCTAGGCACATTTCGTAAGGAAAGAAGAGCATCCCCAGACAAAAAGGGAGTGATTATAACAGCCCAGTGTAAATTGTCCCATCCCAGCAAGGTTGCGACTTGTTCGAAGGCTAAAAGGAACATCTCTGGGTCATCGGATGGGCCCATCTTCGTCAGCACATTCTTTGCATTTTCAGGTAGTGGTGGTAAAGGGATGTACTGTCGACGGTTATGAATTGGAACATTCAGATCAGGAATATATCATCGACGGTTATTCAGATCAGGAATAGAAGGTGTGTCATCCTCCGGATCGTAAAGAAGTGGAACATTCTGAGCCATTTGAAATAACTCTTCGGCGGCATCCATCTGTGCAACCACTCCTGGTACCACTTATCACACTTGGGTCACATATTTGCACAGAGACACAGGAGGTCGTAGAGACAAGAAGAATTTTATTCAAACACCACAAACAAACATTTGTCTCTTCAAAAGATTTTTAAAACTTGCTCCTTGACAGAGATGACAGTTGCATCTATCAATTAAAGGTAAGCGTATGCATCTTCTTCAAAGGAGTACGCACCACGGAGCAGTCTGAGAGAGAGTGAGAAAGATAAACAAATCAATTCCAAAACTGACAGGCGCTGCACAAGGCTTTTAAGTAAGCGGAGTACCACGCGAGGGGTTTATCACACGTTATAGCTCAAGTGAGAAGGTAAGGAGCAATGTGAAGGTAGACTGTGCTTCAGGGGTTTTCTGTCTGTGTCCTCTTGGGGTGCGATAACCCCTCCAGCTTACAATATATATTTTTAATATTTCCGATCTGTGGTTGGTTGAATCAATGAATGAGGAACCCTGTATAGGAAGGGCTGACTGTATTGGAATATTGTTTGTAATTTTACCTACTTTTTTCATGCTATTTAAATGTATGGAATGTTATATCAGTGCTAACATTTATAGTGTGCCATTTGTTAGAATGCTGAAACAAAACCTTTTAGAGGTACTTGCAGAACAAAAGTTAGTATTTTTTAATTTCTACTGATGGTGCTGATGCCAGTCTAGGGTTTAGGAAAAAAAGATTTGTATGAAAAATGCAGCTTGTCATTTTGTTTGTAGTTTGTCGAACATGCTGCATGCTGATTAGCACATGCTAAGAAGAATTTCACTGTACTCTGTACACGTGACATTAATTACCCTTTAAACTATGTTAAAAACAAGTACCCTGAGACCATACATGCTAGGACATATGTAACCAACAAGAAAGTGGGGAATTAACATTACCTGAAATTGCTTGTGACATTTGGCTATTATTTTGCAAGCTTTTGTCAAAATGGTGTTTGCTCATATATTGACTGGTAAAAGTGTGGATATGGCCTGAGTTGTAACATAGCTCAGTGAGCTAAAGAAAATAAATCTCATATTGTTAAAATAAAACTGAAAAGTAAGGGCATTAGAAATACCACAGGATTTTTTTCACCTATTGTTAAATTAAAGTGGACCATTTGAACGTTGGCCATTTCTCAGTATTTGAGAAGGGACTGTCATTCAACATGTTTTAAGTGATTATGACATTTTAATAATTTATTGTGAAAATATATATTTATTGTGAAACATTCATGGTCTTACTTGAAGCTAATGACATTTTATTTTATGTAACCACACATTTTAAATGTTCATTTGTATACATGTAAACAATACAGTGATCCTCCGCCTATCGCAGAAGTTTTGTTCCAGACCCATTAGCGATAGGTGAAAATCTACGATATAGAAAGACCATATAAATAAGCATTTTTTTTTATAGTTTAAGCCTTAAAATACCCCTTCCACACACTTTAAACACATGTAAACTTGTAATGCTGAGCAACATCCTTGTAACGCTTTCCTTCCCAAAGCATATCCAGGAGTTTTACCTTCTCCTGAATGGTCAAGGTCTTCCTCTGCCGCTTAGGCTCACTACTACCAGAAGATGCAGGACTCTTGGGAGCCATCATAGGGCTTACAACAAAACGAAAAGTTTACAAAAAGTTTGCTCACAAAAATTGGACCACAAGCAAGGTACGAGATACGCAAAGAACTGAGATGCGTCAGGGACACATGCTTGCCGTTCTTGCGAGATTACACCACGTTAGCAGCAGCCAATCAGAGCCCAAGAGAATGAAAATCCCGCTCTAATTGGTTGAGTCACCTCTTTCAGCCAATAACAGGCCTTGTAAGAAATCATCTGGGTACTGTAATGCAAAACTCTTTGTCTACCATAGCGTACAATGTACATATAAAATTAGATATGTTCCACAGAAAAATCTGCGATATAGCAGGGGCGCGATAGCTGAACCGCGATATAGCGTGGGATCACTTCTGCACAGGATGTGTGAGCGAGAATTCCCTTGATGAGCTGGCACCGTTCCTTGGGCCTGATGTCAATGGGATAGCCTACGGCCCACCATAAAACTGTACTGGATTAAACAGCTTTAAGCATGTTATCTGGTGAAACTGGTTCTGTGGTATATAAACCTGCAATGACTATCCCTTAACACATACAGTGTAAAGTTTTTCTTGTTCATGTTTTTATTCTGTTTTTGGTAAACCCGACTGAGGCTGTATCCTGCATAAATTTACATTTTTTTCTTCTCTGAAGTTTTGGATTAGTGCGTAAATGAGGCTCTAGCTGCTTATCATTTTCACTTTGTCGGTTTAGTCCAATTTCATACTAGTATTCGTGGGAAACTTAAATGACAGCTTCACTTTAAAAATTTCACTAAGGCAATGGTACACCCATCCTTCTACTTTAAAATTTGGCATAAAATCACCTTTGATTGTTCATTTTGCACCAAATGATGTCATTTGAAACACACTATTATATTTTGTTATAGCACTTAGAAAATGCTCTGAGTCTGGGTGTAAGCCAAATACTAAACTTTTAATAGGCCCTAGCAAAGGTTCAGGAGGTTATAATTTGAATTATCTAATTTTGTAACACATTCCATGTGGTTCATCAGTCATTTTTATTACACAACAATATGGACATTTAACATTCATGGAACATATAAGATTTTTTTTTATTACATTCATAATCAATGTGTGAATTATAATTAAACCAATCATTCTATTTTTTGCGCGAGACCAATATCTTTTTTGATTTGCTTGTCAAACAGATGTTTCTTTGTTCATATAAATATGTTGTTACACATGCACGCCTGGGATCTCACTAAAGGCTTGACTGAGGTAAGCAACATCACTCTGGGATGACAGGGGGCACTCACGCTTACAGCTTGTTCCCTTTTACCAACAGTTTGGAGAACCCACCCAGTGAGGACACATAGTACCTCCTGTGACTTTCAGCGTAAGCCCCACCCCTTTTCAGGCTTGGCCTTGTGTAACTGGAAAACCAACTGGAAAAAGGTGTCTTTTGAGACCAGGCTTACACCGTGAGCTTCTGTGTAAAGTCAATTTCCAGTTACCCTGGACTATTGTTGCCGTTGTTTCTTTCGTCTCCTGAGAACACTTTATTTCCTGTTGTTCATGCTAATAATTAAATCGATTTTTACCACATTGGTGCCCCAACTTACTCCAGAGTGTCAGTAGGGTTTACTGAGATGAGTGACCTGGTGTCTCGTATAGACAGTGCAACAGCTCACTGAGCAAGTCACCCAAATGCAATTGCAGATGGCAGCGTACCAGACAGACCTAGCAGAGGCACATTGAGAGGGAGCTGAAGCTTTGAGAGGGGCTCACATCCCAGTGCCTGGCACAAATGCCTGTATGATGACATGGAGACCTAGCTCCTGGTGTTTGAACGTACTCTGTTGGCCACATAATAAGTGGGCACAAATGCTTTTCTCACTTTGTGCATTACTTTTTTGAACAATTGTTTACAAAAGACCACATTAATGTTCTTTTTACTTGAATGTTTATTTAACATTTCTTTTAATATGTTTATGTATACTGTTTAGTTTACAGTATAATACAGTGTAAAATAAACCATTGACCAGATTTTAATTTCTTGGTAAGTGTGATGGTAGTGAGGTTTGCAGTAGGAGTGACAGATGCATTCAGCATGGAGGTGGGATTACATTAGGGATCGGCTCTGAGTCCTTTCTTATTTGCAATGGTGATGGACAGGTTGACAGACAAGATTAGACAGGAGTCCCCATGGACTATGATGTTTGCTGACGACATTGTGATCTGTAGCGATAGTAGGGAGCAGGTTGAGGAGACAGTGGAAAGGTGGAGATATGCTCTAGAGTGGAGAGGAATGAAGGTCAGTAGTAACAAGACAGAATACATGTGTGGAAATGAGAGGGAGGCCAGTGGAATGGTGAGGATACAGGGAGTGGAGATGGTGAAGGTGGATGAGTTTAAATAGTTGGGATCAACAGTACAGAGTAACGGGGATTGTGGAAGAGAGGTGAAAAAGAGCTTGTGTTGGTTTGGACTTGTGTAGAGGAGAAATGCTGGGTATATTGGGAGAAGGGTGCTAAGGATAGAGCTGCCAGGGAAGAGGAATAGAGGAAGGCCTAAGAGGAGGTTTATGGATGTGGTGAGAGGGGACATGCAGGTGATGGGTGTGACAAAGCAAGATGCAGAGGACAGGAAGATATGGAACAAGATGATCCTCTGTGGCAACCCCTAACGGGAGCAACTGAAAGAAGAAGAAGAAGACTTTTTATTGTTTACAGTACTTTACTCCTACCTTTTACGAAAGATTGCACCACTTGAAGTACTTGCATATAATGATTAAAGTTTCTATTACTTGTTTCTTTCAATGTAAAGATTTTAATGCATACAGAATTACAATTCATTTTAATACATTTTTTATCGAGTTACATTATATACGGTGGTCCAGATCTAATTAAGCAATTTTCATTACGCTATAATTTATTAAGTTTATTACATTGAAAAATCACCCGAAAAATCCCAGACCATCAAGAAGTGTGCAAATTGACGACAAGAAGAATCGTCTTTGTGCCGAACTGGAATTGTCCCTGCATAAATCAAAGTCATCCAGACGATCTAGATCTGCATAATTAGATCTGGACTACCCTGTATAGTTTATTGGGTGTTGAATTTCAATACTTTTTTTGGTTTTCCCTTGAAGTTTAAAAATTTGGTATCATGAAAACTGTATAATACCATTCTTCTATGAAGGATTTAATCATTTGTTCTTTTGATGATGAAGGGGAAAAAAATCTGCCCAAGGAGTTGCTCAAGAATACCTCATAATTGCATGATTTGCATGAGGTCTGGTAGCTGAAAACACCTTTTTTATTAATTCTATTTTATTTACTTTGTGTTCTTGGTCTTCAAAAACATTACTTGATAATCTGTGTCATGTTGATGTAGACTTTGCCTTGAAAGATTACAATGCCATCAAGACAGAAATGTTTCAAGGTAAGGAGAATGTGTCAGTTTGGAATGGTTATCTTTCTATTATTAATTAACTGTAAAAGAAACTGGTTTAATTGTGAGATTCTGTAACAGTAATTAGAAAACAATTTGCTTTGTTCAAGCAATTAACTAAATTTGCAATGCATGCAATTAAATTGTATATTTTACTCCTTGAGTATGTTAATCTGTTTTGTTTTTCTGTTCATCCAGCCAATATTTAGACTAGGAGAATCTGTAAAATTGATTGTAAAATGAAAGAATCCCCAAGTCTCTGAAGATTTGCTTCTTTACATTTTTTTTCCAAATATTGCATTAAAAGCTTCAATTTAATAATGAACAAGCATAGAAGTGAAAATGGCACCGATTTAGTTGATTCTTCCTTGTTATTTGACACTTGTGGCTAATTGACTTACAATTAAATGAAAAGAAACAATTCTTTACAAGCATTAAATTAAAGTTAAAAGAGAAAGAAAATTAAGAGACAGCTGTACATTAAAATAATTGATGGCAGTAACCTCTATTCTGAATTTCAGAGATAAGGAAAAGACAAATTAGGAATATTTTCTGAAAGGGCAAATAAAAAGCCTGAACAGGCTGACACATTTTATTATATAAGGAAATCAGCCACTGTGGCCCACCTGGACTGGGATTACCTACACCCAATTCAACCTATGCTATTAAATTTGTACTCAACAACACATCAGAATCACCAGGACTGTGCGAAGACAAGGCAGATGCTTCATCTAACCATGTGTTTTTGCCCACTGTTTGGTAGCCTAGTAACTGTGTTATTTTTACCACTTTAGCTCAATAAGTTGATTTTTAAGTGTTTATTACATTTATTTTCACTTTTCTCATAGTGATCTCGATGAAAAACTGCCATATTCCCATCATTTTTATAAATGACATTAAGAAAGATGGATGGCTATTTGTGACATAAGTTCATGCAGAAGGTCCTGCTGCTAGTTTATTCTGCAAATGTGCATGAGTGGGTCCTGTGATGGTCAGATAACACATCAAGGGCTGTTTCCTGCCTTGAACCAAGTGCTGCCAGGACCCCCAAGTCCTGAACTGGATTAAATAGGTCTGACATTGTTAAAAAAAAAAACTGTTTACCTAATATGTTTTTTTTTAATGCACTGTAGTAACTAAAAGTTTCAATAAATATGTGAAGTCTGATAAGGTGAAGTTTGCTATATGACGGAGAAAGAAATATTTTCTGCTTTAATGTCGTTGTCATTCACTTCTTACTAATAATATATGAAGTGAACTCATTTGAAAAATATTTAACTTTTTTATTATTAATTTATTACTAACTAGCAAAATACCCGCGCTTCACAGTGGTGAAGCACTGCCTTAAAATTTTTATTAAGAAGAAAATTAAACCTTTTTAAATTGAGGGAAAATATACCAATAATTATTTGTTAAAGATCTCTTTGTATACCACATTGTCAGTTCGGCCCTCCAATTGTAATATGACCAAGCTGTGCTCTAAGCTTACTCTTGAGCATGCAGCGTACAGTTGGCCATGTGACAAGTAATCTTGTCTCAAATCTCACAACTTGGATTGCTGCTATCATAATCGGTCTGAGTTTCATGGTTTGTTTCAATTACGACAGTATTTGCAGGAATGGGGTTGAAGTGACATTCGGCATCTGTCAAGCGTTGTAAGCATACAACTGGTTTCATCGATAAGTTCGCATCCAGCTTTTGAGAGTTTAAACATTCATAAACATCAAAGTGTCCACTACTGAAATCGTCACCTGTGAATCTAAGATGTTTAAGAGGCATTGGCGGTTGTCAAAAGGTGTAAAACATTTGGCCATTTCGGTACACTTGAAAGCTACAACTGAACAATTCAGCGGCAGCCATCAACTCACATGCAGAACCATAAGTGAAGGGCTTAAGCATTTCACTCTTATAGTGCTCCTGTGTAGTATAATTATCTCCTGTACCATCATCAGTCCACACCTTGAACCTGTCCCAGTCATTCAATACATAAGACACAATGTTCCTCCGGATATCAAGAGTGAGCCTGATATGGCCATGCAATATGTAACAAAGAGAATGGAAAAGACAGGTGCCATCTCCGGGCATGGAAAGCACTCGGTAAGTGACAGTTTTTTGATCGATGGTGATCACCTCGATAGACATGTTAATGGGGGTACGGTTGGAACGATAAAGGAAATAGGTACCTGAACAATGTAAAGTAAGTCTAAAATACCTACACATTAACTATAATCGTAATAAACGAACAATAAAACAGCGGAGAAGCCGTGGATTAAATAAAAAGGCTGTAGTTATCAGCAGGGAGATGTGAATCCCGTGGCGAAGCAAGGAAGGGAATATAGAGACCGGAGCAACGTACAGCCTTATATAGGCAGGCAGCCAATAACGTGGAGGCGTTGGGATGGGGGACCCAACACTGCCTCACATGGTGACCGAGCTGCAGGCTATGGATGTATATATGTACATAAGTAGGATTCAGTCAGCTTTGGAAACCCACGTACCAAATTTCTTGAAGATGGGCCCATAAGTAACAAAGACCGTTGAAAAGTTCAATATGGCGGCCGACAGTGGCGTCATACCACCGAAATAAGTACGTATATCGGTTTCGGTTAGCACAGGGAAGCCGCCTACCAAATTTCGTGAAGATGGGGTCAGCCTTCTACCTACACGGGAAGTTGGAGAATTTAGTGACGTTGGAAAGTTCAATATGGCGGCCGACAGTGGTGTCATACCACCGAAATAAGTACGTACATCGGTTTCGGTTAGTGCAGGGAAGCTGCCTACCAAATTTCGTGAAGATGGGGCCATAAATAAGAAAGTTCAACATGGCGAACGTTGTCGCCGATTATGACCGTTACGCGTAGAATTTCGAAATGAAACCTGTCCAACTTTTGTAAGTAAGCTGTAAGGAATGAGCCTGCCAAATTTCAGCCTTCTATCTACACGGGAAGTTGGAGAATTAGTGATGAGTGAGTGAGTGAGTCAGTGAGGGCTTTGCCTTTTATTAGTATAGACTAGCAGAATACCCGCGCTTCGCAGCGGAGAAGTAGTGTGTTAAAGAAGGTATGAAAAAGAAAAGGAAAAATTTTAAAAATAACGTAACATGATTGTTAATGTAATTGTTGTGTATATATATATATATATATAGCAAAATACATATCTATATACATATATACATATACACAAATATATATATGCATACCTATCTACATCATATATACACACACATATACATACATACATACACAGACACACACATATATATAATTTGTGTGTGTGTATGTATGTATGTATGTATGTATGTATGTATGTGTGTGTGTATACACATACATACAAACATACACACAGGTATATATAAATATATGTGTATATATATATGTATGTGTCTATATGTGTGTGTATAGCTTTGATCACTGAGTGCAAGGGAAAAATAATAAAATGTAGTCTAAGTTATTAAACAGTAAAACATTAACGTTTTAAGAAGTAAAGGTACATTGAGCACTACTGGAGTGGTTGCGGGTAAACTACATTTTAAAGACGGTATAACAGAACAGGTAAGTAGTACTAACAGCAGCTAAAATGTATATGGATCATCTCTCGGTAGTAGATCCCTTTTGAATGGCGCTACACGACGGCTGTGGTATAGAAATTACATTTTCTATGTGAAAGTCCAAATTTCTGCCTCTGGTAATGTGCCTTACCAGCAATTAAAGAAAATTAGTTTTGTGTCCTCTGCAGTGTTAAGAGAGAAAGGCTTTGGTTTGGGATAAAAGGAAAAAAGGTGTAAAGAAAGGAAAGTTGCCTTTTTCTTTTATATAGTGTAGAGAGATGTTTTCGCTGACGATATGAGCGCCTTTTGGGGACAGTCGCGGTGGGTCTTGTGCAGTCTGGTGAGACGTCCCTGCCATTAATCGGCTGTGATGGCACTGTCAGTCCTTCACTCCTGTGCGTGTCTTCATAATCCGAGCTGACGACCTCATAATCGTATACGTGCAAAATAAAGTGCGAAGCGCCTTAATATTATTTTGCCGCGGTGTAGAAAAGGGGTCCCGTGTTTGCACTTGTCTGGGCTATAGCTCAGGGTGAGGATGAAAAAAATGAAAAGTGCTCACTTTTAAGGCAGAAGCGCAGTCAGCGTCTCAAAGGCCAGCACAGCTATGCGCGCGCGCCGGCTGCTCGACTTTTGCTGGGCAGGAGACGCCAGTTTTTGCAGACACGTTCACATGATCAAAAGTCTCCGCGCTCTTTGGAGGTCATTCATATACAAAATACCCGCGCCTCGCAGCGGAGAAGTAGTGGGTTAAAGAAGTAATGAAAAAGAAAAGGAAACATTTTAATAATAACGTAACATGATTGTCATGAGTGTTGCTGTCATATATATGCCTGCCTAAATAAGTCACCCTCGCTTCGCTCTTACTTTTTTACCGTTCATTTAATCATGGCTAGTGGCGGAAAAATTATAAAATGGAAGGAGGATTACACTGAGTATGGCTTTACCAAAACAATTATTGATGGCGAATCGATTATTCATAAAGCTTGAATTGGTGATCTGTTTTTGTGTGTTAACCTCATATCTTTTCATACTTCTTCTCAAACCAAGGTGGTGCGAGGCTAAAATGAATTGGGATGCGCTGATCAATGTTATCGGTGTACCAGGAAATCATGCATTGACAAAAGTTCCCCTTTGATTGTAATGCAAAGTGTGATTAAATGCATTATTTTTTAACGCGTTATGGAGCACATGCATCGAAGCTTCTCAGCTGTGCTTGTGCTAAGAAAATTAAACATTTTAAAAATAACGTAACTCGATTGTCAATGTAACCTTTTGTAAGTAGTGCCTGGAGGATTCAGTGTGGAGAAAGTCTAGAGACAGCATGTGTATTAACTTGTGGATTTCTCTGTATTTGGTGGCAGTGTGACGAAGTTGCTTCGGAAGACGGCGTTAGCCACGGAGCTCAGCTCAGAGCGAAATGAGGTAAATGGGAGGGGAGATGATGACGTGACTCCCCCACCCGCCTTAACTGTCAATCCCCCACAAACACAGTCTCTCAGAATTTGCATAAGCACACCCCTTCACCTGCAATTTTAACTTAGTTACAAAGTGATCAAAACTCTCGTTTATATCCTGCGTCCTCTCATTAACTTGTATCCCGCATTACCCGTGTGTATGACAAACGCCAGCGGCAGCCTGTCTATTAAGTTAATTTAAAGTTTAGGTTTATACCTTGCTTTGTTTCCGAAGTAGCTGTACTGATGAATATGGTAGTATATGACACTCGCTCGCTTCTTATTGTTTCGCTGGCCCGCTAACTTAAAAGCCTTGTGCAGCGCCTGTCAGTTGAAAATTGATTGTTTGCTTGCTTTTATCGCTCTCTTTCTCTGCTCCTAGCGGAACTGTCATCTCTGACTTGTCATGGAGCACGTTTAAGCTCATGTGTTTGCAGTGTTTGAATAAAAATCCTTCTTGTTTCTACGACCTCCTGTGTCTCTGTGCAAATCTGTGACCCAAGCGTGACAATATATTCCGACGCTGACTTTACTGTATATATTCCAGCGCTGAGTTTATATATTCCGACGCTGACTTTATATATTCCGACGCTGACTTTATATATTTAAGTTTTGACTTTAGGTTGCAGTGTGACGAAGTTGCTTCGGAAGACGGCGTTAGCCGCGGAGCTCAGCTCAGAGCGAAATGAGGTAAATGGGAGGGGATATGATGACGTGACTTCTCCACCCGCCTTAACTGTCAATCCCCCACAAACACAGTCTCTCGGGATTTGCATAAGCACACCCCTTCACCTGTAATTTTAACTTAGTTACAAAGTGATCAAAACTCTAGTTTATATCCTGCGTTCTCTCATTAAACTTGTATCCCGCATTACCCG
>JANRMT010062810.1:21329678-21345354 GCA_026402145.1 Polypterus bichir lapradei | reverse complement strand
TAAAGTTTAGGTTTATACCTTGCTTTGTTTCCGAAGTAGCTGCAATGATGAATATGGTAGTATATGTCACTCGCTCGCTTCTTATTGTTTCGCTGCCTTCTCAATTATATAATGCATGTTTTCTTCAGCGTATTTTGGAGCTCTTCCTGGTTTTCTACATAGTGTGTTGACAGTCAGTTCACGTGATTACATGGGCGGCGTGATGATGTCACATGAAACTCCGCCCCCACGGCGGTCAAGCTCAACTCCATTACAGTAAAGGAGAAAAATACCTTCCAGTTATGACCATTACGCGTAGAATTTTGAAATGAAACCTGCCCAACTTTTGTAAGGAAGCTGTAAGGAATGAGCCTGCCAAATTTCAGCCTTCTACCTACAAGGTAAGTTGGAGAATTAGTGATGAGTCAGTCAGTCAGTCAGTCAGTGAGTGAGTGAGTCAGTGAGGGCTTTGCCTTTTATTAGTATAGATTAGGACACTTGTGTGATTATTGTGTATTTTTTTTGCTTCATAAAATTTAAAAGGCAGTTAGAATAAGTATCCATCCATTATCCATCCATCCATCCATCCATTATCCAACCCTCTATATCTGAATTACAGGGTCACAGGGATCTGCTGGAGCCAATCCCTGTCAACACAGGGCGTAAGGCAGGAACCAAACTCCGGGCAGGGTGCCAGCCCTCCGCAGGACACACACATACACAAACCAGGGACAATTTAGGATCGCCAATTCACCTAACCTGCATGTCTCTGGACTGTGGGAGGAAACCGGAGCACCCAGAGGAAACCCACACAGACACAGGGAGAACATGCAAACTCCCTGCTGGGAGGACCCGGGAAGCGAACTACTACTGCGCCACCGTGCCGCCTGTTAGAATAAGTAACACCCAAAAATTAAAAAGTTGGTCATTGAGAACTGATGTTTTGTGGATATGAAAGAAGATATTTTTTGGTGTGGTAAAGTACTTGGTTTTTTTTTGTATGTCTCATGTTCATACCGTAGTGTACCAAAAGAAATCTGCTTTTAGAAAGTTCACTGGAAAAACAAATGTATCTGCTTTTTTATCAAAGAAGGATAAGAAAGTCATTGTCATACAACATTACATCTCTCACTTCACAATTAGAAAAGCAGTCTACATACAGATAAAAGTCAAAAGCAGTACAAATCTATTTCTTTGAATACCTTCCAAGATATAACTGTTTCCTGCACCTAGAAATTACCAAACAACTTGGAACAACTTGCCATCTCCAAATAAAAAGTCTTTCCTTTTTTGGTGAATTTCTGTCCAAATGATTGATAACATCTGTTAGGTTTTGTAAATTTGCACTTTCAACTCACTTGTATTTTGTTCTGAACTCTTCACTTGGGATGATCATTGTTGTACCCTTGTCCTATTACACTTGACCCCAAACAGTGATGTTACTTGATTATGTTAACCTCTATTGTAAGTCACTTTGGATAAAAGTGTCTGCTAAGCAAGTAAATGTACATGTTAAAGCCAAACTTAAAATGCCTGCCATCAGGAAAAAAGAGCCATCATTAAAGAATATCCTTGTCTGTTTAGTTTGGCAAACAATAATTACAGTTAACACAAACATATAAACAATGTGGTTTGTAAAGATTAGTTAAAAGTGATGGTGTTTCATCGTAATGTAAGTGTTGTTGGTAGGTAAAACAAACACAACCTTTGCTTAAAAGAATCTTACTTGGTAACCACTGTCATAGAATGGTGGGAGTAAGAGCTTTGCTGTCACTGTGTATAGCATTAATTTCTCCCTTGGACGATTAAAGAAAAAATTGAGTGACCATGTATCCAGCACCTGAAGTAGAATAAGAATTGATAGTGCACCATAAAATACAAAACAGAGATGTCCTCCTGATCTTGAAGGGAGGCAGGGAATATTTTATGAGAGACAACCAGGAGTTTCCGGGATCCAGGAATCAATACTGTCTTCCATGTATGCCAAATCATTACCTAAGAATTAAAGTCATAAACTAGTGGAAATAATTTATAAACTCAAAGAAAAGCAACACTACCTAGTACTTTGTTTATCTAATCTTGCATTCTTACAGTAAGGGATATATGTGCCAACCTTTATATGGTCACTCTTGTGACATCACACGATGCGTGCCCCTGAAGCCTTCTGAGAAACATTCCCAAGGAATCCATAATACTAAAATGTGAAGTATGGCTGTTGCTATAATTAAACAAAATGATATTACGTGATAACTTTTTTTCTGGAAGCCTCTAAGAAAAAATAAATTAAAAAATTAATTTCTGGGGTTAAAACCCCTAAATAAATGCATAAATTGTTGGATAAAGATCTAAAAATGTCAAAACAAAATTACACACAGAATATCTGATACGGAAGAAATTCATTGTTTTCCCTGGCCATGTCACACTTAAATTTATTTGAGTTGCTGTTGTAAGACCTAGGGGGAATTCTAATAAAAAACATTTTAATGTAAAAAAGTACTTTTTTTTTTACAATGGCATCTATGAAAAACATTTGTCTTATGATTGCCTAAGATGAGCATTAAAAGAAAAGTTATACATGGCAAAAATGTATAGAAAAGAAAGTTTGAATGCAAACATTAACCTTAATATTATTTCTTTATTTTAGTAGTAAGATTGTGGCATAGAATATACTAATTTAGTCTACATGTTGAAGAACCAAGGTGATGGTGAGAAATATATATATGCATACACACTACCCTTGACCCTTATTATGGAAAAACAGAATGGTTCAAAATTGGAAAGGACTAGATTGTATTGTCTAGCATTTCCACTATATGCCAAGTGTATTATTAGAAAGTGTGCAGTGAAGAATATGGAAGATAGAATGCACATACTGTTACTGGATAAATCAATGTCCTTAACGTAAAACCTAAAAAGGAAGATTTTAAAAGTCTTACAAGAAAAACAAAAGGATATACTGTAAAAGCCAACCTTCCACTTAGTCATCAAATTTATTGTTAGTTGTATATACTGTAGTATAATGTAATTCTTACTTGCATATCCCTCACAAACTAGAGACAATAGTTTAAACAGGAATGGATACTATATCATAAAGTGAAGTCTAGCACTCTGCCATTGTCCCAATCCCGGCAGTGAAAAGTAGAGGATTAGTGCTAAGCCAGCAACCCAGTCTGTAAAAATCAAATTGCAAAATTAACAAAACCGAAATTCAAACCTAAGATTGCATGGTAACATTGGCCAGTTGTTGACAACACTGGAAGAAATCTATATGGGTGTGCATAGCTTGATGGTGTCAAACATCCCAAGTTTCAAAACAACTACCCAAATTGGAATGTAGAATGTATGGACATTACATCAATGCGGAAAACTGGCACAACTATTGCAGGAAATGAAAAAATGATTGGATGGAAATATTGGATCTAAACAAACATTATTGAATGGTCAGTGGAAAGATCATCGCGGGAACTATGATTCTTTATGCCGAAAATACTGGAAGTACATGTGAGGCGTGGGTCTGACCCGCTGCAAGAGGCAGCTGGTGCACTGCTCAGCTGGAATCCCATCAGTGATCGTGTCATCACAGTTCGTTTACAGTGGCAACATACCAAGATGTCCATCATCCATGTGTATGTGCTGATGGAAGACACTGATAAAGCATAAAAAGACACATTCTCTGACCAACTTCAAGATGTCCTAACAGACATCCCTTGTCATGACATGACATTGTTAGTCTGTGACATGAATGCTCAAATTAGTGGCAATGGAGACAAACTTGACCATGTGATTGGACCAAATGTATCAGCAGCTTGAACAAATGATAATGAAGAACACCTATTGCTTCTGCATGGTACCAACAATGTCTGCATTGGCAACATCTTTTACCCACATAAAGAGATACACTTGAAAGCCTGGCAATCCTCCCGATGGCTGCATCTAGACTGAAATCTATGATATGTGTATTATTAGACAATAGAGATCAACTATCAGCTCTGTGAGAGTGCAAAGAGGTGCAGATATTGGATCCAAGCAGCACCTCTTTAGAGCCAGCATTTAAACTCTGACTCCTGAGATGCCATAAGAAGAACGAGACTGCAAGTCCTGTCAGTGTAAAGAAGTAAGAGACTAGGCAATGATAAAGCGTTTTCAGCTTGGCCTGCAAAACTTTTCTAAACTACTATGAGACCACACAATCATCAACACCCAATGGGATCAACTCAGAAACGATCATAGTGAGCACAGTGAGATGGTGATTCGATGCCAAAGGGGGCAACACAACACCGATCATGGAAGCTCATCGATGAGAGGAGAGCAGCTAAGTCACAACATGACCAGCCAAGGACCCATGAGGAAAAGGAAGTGGCCCAAGGAGCTTCACTGCCTGTTTGACAACAGAGTCAAGCACAGCTGTTGGGCAGACCAGAGACAATGTCTGGAAAAGAAAGGTGCTGAATCTCCAGCAGCTGTCAAGAATGACATCAAACATTACACCATATTGTCTGTGAGCGTGTAGGAGCAGAAAGAAACAGCAGACCCTTCAAAGACAAAAATAGCAAGATGCTATCTGCAAGAGAAGCTAAGGATGCCTGATGGATAGACCACATCAAGGAGGTACTTAACCAACTTGCATCCACAGCAACATGTGACATTTCTTTCCATGTCCAGAGCTCAGTAAAGGCCAAATGTCAGTGGAGCTCTCTGAAATATGGAGGTGATAGTCTGGAAGACGCCTTAGTAAAGCTATGTAAAAACTGATGGCTAGAAGAGAAACTTCCATAACTGTGGCAAAAAGGAGTATTTGTCAAAATACAGAAAAAGGTGATGTCACTGACTGCAACAGTTGGTAAGGGATTAAGGTTTTCTCCACTCCTGAAAAGGTATTTTGCATCATTCTGCTGCAAGGACCGCATGACAGAGAAAAGGCTATGCTACAAAAACAGCCAGCTGGCTTTGATGAGGCTGGTTGTGTAGTGAACAAATTGTCATGCTGCAAAAAAATCATTGAACAGAACCACAGCATTCATCACGGATCCTTATGGAAAATCATTGGCAACTATGGCATCCCTGAATATTGAATTAACATCAAAACTGAAGAAGGGTTCATTGACAAATTCAACATCAAAATTGGAGTATGACAAGGATGTATCCTGTTGCCCTTCCTGTTTACTATCAGTTTGGATTTTGCCATGTGAAGGGCAACAAGTGGTGCACAAGAATGCATCCTGTGGGCTGATCAAGGCCATCTTAATGGTCTGGATTTCATGGGCAATGTGGCACTATTGGCTAAGACATGACTGGCTCTAAAACATGCAACCACCCGGCTTAAACGAGGGTGGCTTGATCCATGTATGACTAAACAATAAGAAGACAAAGGTTATGAAAATTAATCGAACCACCAAGTTATATGTCACAACTGGAGGAAAGGAAGTCGACAAAATGACCAAATACACCTATCTTAGTAGCACTATTGCGAGGAACAGTGGTGGAGATGAGTACGTACACTGAAGGATGGGTCAAGCAACATCAGTCTTCCAGTAGTCCACCAAAGTGCATATGACAGGTACTAAGCTTCTCCTACCTTGAGTGCATCATCAGTGACAAAGTATTCTGTCAGCGATGTCTGTTGAAACTGGATGACATAGTCTCTGGTTGTCGAGTGTGCCTGACAGGCCATTTCCTCGTACTACCCTATCACTGAATTCCCAAGAGAGCAGTGAACTAGAAACCAAGAAACAGAAAATGAACACAAGGCCACCACTTCAAGACCTGGAGAGCTGCTTAAATCAAAGACTTCAAAGCAGTTGAAACTAATTGGAAAGAAACTGCAACTACCTCAGCCAGTTGCGATCGTTGGAGAAAGCTTGTTGCCCTATGCACTGAGCGATGCAGGAGGCTCCAAGTCTAAGTATATTGAATGTACCATATATTTGTACAGTTTATACAAGAAATAATTATTCAGCTGCAACTTTATGACCTGTGTAGAAAAATTGTCCTTGATTGATTGCTTATGGTCTTATACCATTTGCTGGAATTTAGGAAATCAACTTAGATGGGAAAAAAGAAAAAATAGGAAACAGAAGCTAGGTGGAAAGAGTATTTCTGTGAACTGTACAATGTACAAAACCTGATAGATGTAGCAGTTCTTACCGAGATGATAACAAGAAATGAGAGCCAAACAATGAAGAATTGTCTTGAAGATGGTGAAAACGGCAATTATGACACTGAGAATGGGAAAGGCACCAGGACTAGATAATGTCATGGCTGAAATGATACAAACCAGTGAATAGAGCACTACTGTATATACTTGATGCACATACTTTCTAGCAAAAAAGAAAAAGTGTCCAAAAGATTGGGGTAAAGCCATCATTGTGCCAATATACAAGTAAGGTGACAAAAAGGACCTCATTGTCGGCAACAAACTGATGGAAGAGAAAGAAAGAAAGAAGAAGAAAAAGGAGATCAACATGATGTTATTGACAAAGTGAAAAAAGCAGCAGTCTCCAGCTGCTCTTGGGGAAATATAATTCTTCCCATGTGACCTACACAGTGCCATTTAATGCCCATATGCAGCCCTAGGCAAGGATCATTGGTAGCACTACTGAAAAAAAAAGACCCAATAAATGAACAAAAATGGATTTAAAAAAACACAGATACCTTCATTTAATACAATTGACCAAAGTAGTGATAAACTAAACATGCAAAGTGCATGTCTGTGAATATTCTCTGTCATCCAGGTGAAATTATCTGGTAGTTGAGTCATGGCAACTGAACTTCGTTCTTGTTAGGTAGATACATTTCACTGCTCATCCAAGCAGCTTCTTCAGTCTGAGGAATGTTGTTAGAGACCACAAATGTATCCTCCAGGTTAGTTTCACTTCACACCTGCCCTGAATAGGCTCATTGTGTAAAACAAAGGAAGGGGAAGGTGTGGGTCGATGTAACAGTCACGTCTTTTTAACAGCCCCTCCTACCCCCATAGATTGGGTCGTTAAGAGTGGTCCACCTGGTGGAGGTGTGAATTGGGCCTGATTTTCCTGGGGTTGAATGAAAGGGCAGCATGATAAATTGAGGACAAGTTATGCCTAATGCCTCCACCTATGTTGAGTGGGGGGTTGCTGATTTGCACATGCAAAGTCCCTCAACTCTCTCTCAAACCACTTGTCTTCTCTATCCAATATCTGGAGGTTAATGTCCTCAAATGAGTGTCCTTTGTCCTTCAAATGGAGGTACACAGCTGATACTGGCCCTGAGGTGTTACTCCTTCTGTGCTGGGCCATCCTCCTATGTAGCAGCTGTTTGGTCTCTCCAGTGTACAGTTCAGGGCACTCTTTGCTGCATTGAACGGCATATACTACATTGCTCTTCTTCTGTTTTGGTATCCGGTCTTTAGGGTGGATGAGTCTCTGTCTCAGTGTGTTAGTGGGTTTGAAGTGAACAGGTATTTGGTGTTTTCCAAAAATCCTTTTTAGCTTTTCGGACACACCAGCCATGTATGGAATAACCACGTTCTTCCGTTGGCCCTGGACTGTTCTGTTGTCCTTTTTCTGGAACAGGATCATGTCTTGTTAAAGGCCCACTTAGGATATCCACAGGTCTTAAGGGCTATCTTCAGATGCCTGTTTTCCTTCTTCTTAGCTTCTGTGGAAGTAGGGATGTTGTCTTCTCTATGGTGTAGAGTCCTGATAACTCTGCTTGCAAATTGCATGCAAGTTAATTATAAGTAATCTCCCTATACTGTATTATTATGTGATACACAATATATGTAATATTATTATTACATGCTACCATGGCTGTTCGTTTGTTTGTCCAGGATTTTAAATCACCTGCAGCTCACAAACCGTTTTACCTATTGACTTGAAATTTGGTACACATATATTACATGATGTCTACTATCCGCTTTCGGGGTGATGATTTTTATTACTCTTTTTATTTTTATTTTATTTTATTGTGGAATCAACTCTCGGCAGTGCACAGCAGGGCGGCTTTGCGGCGCATGCGTATGGGCGCCGTTCTCATTCTCTACCACCTTTGCTAATCATTCTTGAGGCAGATTGAATACTTAAGTGGCAGTTTAAGTGAAAAATTAAAGAAAGTGTACTAAGTAACTGCAACACAAAAACTAACTTAATCAGTTTAACGCAAAAAGATGCAGACGAAAGAAGAGAAGCAGCGGGCCTCTAGGATGGAGAAAAGAAGAGCTGCTCAGGAAGCAGCAAGCGCATCAACCTCTGAGCAAATGAATGCTAAACAGAGACAGAGAAAGTGGATGAAAACTAGGAATGCTCACGTCAAGTGTATTCACTGCACGTTATCGTGCAGTATGCTGTTACTGGTATATAATAATAATAGCAATAATATCAAACATGTGCTTTGAAGTAATTGCATAGTTAAAAATATATGTATTTAAGGATAAATTTTAAAAACATAATTGTCTCTGGAACTACATTATATATGTTATACATTGTATCAGATAATTGATTATATTGCAGAAGTTTCATGACTGACATTCAGTAAAATTTAAGGACTGACTTGACATTGTCCCAGACACCAGAGGAAAAATATGTTTGTTGAGGGTGACTTTAAGATGTTGTAGAAGTGCGTCTGAAATAACATAAATGGATGCAGTATACACCTAAGTAGTTGCCGCTGATACCCTTTTTTAATATTACTGACCCATGTCACTGATTGTAGCTATTAAATGATCAGGCATGTAAACACAATCAAACCCTGGGGTATATTTCCTGTAGACATAATATGGCCATGGAGCGCACTTAGATAGTAGGATCAAATAGCAATTAGATAATAATTATGTCATTACAGTAACTGCAGGCTGAATGTCCTGCCATTTCCTTAAAACCTTTCTAACCACTACAGAACTTCGTGATTTCTATGATATCTAGATAGCACCATTATGCATATGAAGGAAATAAAATACAGGCAGCTAAGTACAAGCGGTTATTTAACAGCCTGCAGCCTAACTTTTCACATCCTTCATGTGGCATAGATAGCTTATTTTGCATCCATTTGTCCTAATAGTGATAGTGACACTGTCACACACAGCGTTAACACAATTTCCAATGACAGAATGTTCGTACCTCTGTGTTTAGTGTACCTCTTCTCATCTTCCTGTTCATTTTGTGATAATTGAGCGCCAGATGACGCTTGCCTTTTCATTTTGAAACACTCTTTGATAAGTCCTCATCCTCATGTCGCCACTTTACTTTAAATGTATTTATTTGGTGGGAATGGTTGAAGAGATGGGACATGTCAAGGCCACTATTAGGTTACTTTGACATTTTCCCATTCCTCCATATCAAGTAGCTTTACTGTCCCTTGACCGCAGAGGGCACATATTCCTAAAGGCATGAAGAGCATGTAGAGCATGGCATGCACTGTCCAAGACAAAGCAAAATTAGCTGGCTAAATCAAAGTCCCACCAGAAGATGGCAACCGGGACAGCTTAGAGTTCTTGCACTTTTCGTGGCATTACACATATTTTTTGAGCGTGCCCTCTGCACTCTGCTTGTGAGTTTACGCTGTAGGAAGTAAATAAATAACTCAAGGTAAGTAACATTCGATCTTGCTTTTATGTAAGTAACATATAAATGTTAATGTTTTGGGCATATGCACCGTCCTTACATACACCGTCCTTTGTATGTAAGAGCCAGATTGAATGTTATTAACCTATTTACCTTTATTGATTTACTTACGTCCTACAGCGTAAAGTCACAAGTAGAGTGCAGAGCCTCCCATGTACATATACAAAGTACAGTGATGGCAAAAGTGCATTCTTGCTCTGATATAGAACCGTAGTCATGATCTGATTTGACCTCTGTTCTAGCACGTCTATGTGAAAACAGCAGTGTCTAATGTGGGGGGGGTGTTTAGGGATTGTGAACGTGGCTGGGAGAATAAAACTGAATAAAAAAAAAAAAAAAAAGCTAACCTTTACAAGTATCATAAATTACACCGGCTGTTACAGACTGGAATCAAATTTCTGTTTTTATTCTAAAATAGTAAGAATACGTGCAACTCACTTTTCAAAACAGACTCGTCCGGGATCGAACACGTGAAGTTTTGATTACCAGTCAACAGTTGATACCGTTGGGCCACCAAAGTAATCGTAGCAAATGCATGTCAATGTCGCACCCTAACACGGGTTCTTTTTCTGCAGTTATATTCTTGAATAGAAGCGCACTTTTTCTGTTATATTTGTACCTTTTGTGAAAGTGTTTCTTTGATATTTGGAATTCAGGCTTCACACATTATACACTTCGTGTCTACATTTTGTCAATTATTACTAAAACATGAAAAACGTTTCTGTTTTAACGATGTGTTTACATAGATCATTGTAGACACGGAACACACATGAAATGCAAGTGTTCCAAATAACAATATAGTATTTATAAAAGGTGTCATTTTGCTTGACTTCTCACTCTATACAACTCTAAGCAACTGACACGCAGGTAAACAGACTTGAGCTGAGAAAACTGTGCAGGCTGTTTATCCACACATTTACAGGACAAAAGATGCTGACGGAGAGGTGAGAAGCTATTTAAGGTGGGACGGATCTACAAGTTTTTTCGTAGGTTCTGGTAATTCTAGTGTTAAAGGACTCGGTTACACAAAGCAGGTTTTGGTGTGATCTTATATGCTTTTCTTTTTTAATAGCTCATACTGTATGTTCACCTATTTTCTATGCTGACTTATTCAATATGGGGTCAAAGGGGGGCACACAGCAGAAAATTACCATAAATGAGAAGGAATTTGAATGTATCACAATGCACAATCACTCACATACCTACACTCAAATGTTAATTACACTCGAGTTTAGTTTTTCTGTTCTCTGTTACTATCTAGGCATATGCTTATTAAGTTTTGTATATTTTGTTATATATATTAGAATTTTTTTCAATTTTTATGTACTTAACTGATAATTCTTCTACTGTTTTACAAGTCACATAGTACTCTGACCCAAACTGCTGGAAATAATCACGATGTATAAAAGTAAATTTAATTACATTGGGTATCTAATTACTTCAAATGATTGTTGTGCATAGTAAGTTATGATTGTCCTGTACTCAAATATATACAGTCAGTTTTGAGTCACCAGTCAATGTAAATGAACATAGGATCTGAACGAAAACTTGTACAAACATAGGTTAAATGTGTTCAGTCCTTACAGACAGTGCCTGGACCAGTGTTTGAACTTACAATGCTGGAGTTGTAAAGAAACAGCACTGCCATCTTTTTTCCCAGTGCATTAATCAGTTCTAGAAAATCTACCAAAAAGAATGTGAACCATTATTTATTTAAATTATTCATTATGGTTTAGAGTGACCCTTTTAATATAATAACTATACACTTTCTGTTTTGAAATGACCTTAAAAATATTTATTTTGTGTATTGAACTTCACCTCAACAGAGTGTTGGACCAAAGGCCAAGATTTTGAATATAATACAGAACCCTGCAGATTTAAGAGTTAAAAAATGTATCTGCAAATTTTAAAGCTGCTGTTGCTTTTCTTCTTCTAGTACTTCTATCCACAGATAAAACTGAGAACTATATCAGTTGTCTATTGCAGACATTCAAAAATAAACAAGGTGCAGCAATATGGAACATAAGTAAAGAAAGTGAAAAAAGTGTAACTTGAACTGTTAATTTACGTAAAGACTGGTTAAAAAAACAATATAGGCTTTCATTTCAAGGGCACAACTGCAGAAAATCTTTGAAGCATTTTCAGTGAATTTGATTCCAGTGTGTGACGGTCATTTGAAAACCAGTAATCCGCCTATATTTTTTTTAATTGAGATCTTGGCTGAATAGAGTTTTTAAGAGTGTTGGAAAGACTAGACCTTTTATCTTTTCTGTTGACAGCTATTTTAAAGGCAACTATTTTATCTTTGTGTCAATGGTGAAGATTTTCATAAAACTTACATGACAAGGATGTATGCCACCCTGGGATTTTTAGATTCTTTCTGTAGTTTAGCTTGAAATCTGCAACCAATCAGGAAATATGAAGTAGCACATAGATTAAGTAGCCAAACATGCTGGTCCAAGAACACTCATTAGAAACACTGCAGTAACTTGTTTTCTTAACCCTTTTAACAAGATTAAAATGTTTTGGTAAATAAGGCATTAGAGTGACCTCTCCATTTATAAGAGGTTGTGTGTGTGTTATCGTTGGGGTCACCTTAGCAGATATCAATTTAAGAAGGGCAAACCTTCTTGTCTGTCAGTCATTATTTGCTCTATTGCTTTTCATAGAGCAAAAAATATAAGTTGCATACAAATTCTTAACTACATAGTGAAAAGATACTCTACCAATCTTGCTGGGTAGAATTGTGTTACTGGTGTTATTTAGTGTGCAGGTTCACCTTGATTATTTTAACTTGAAGCAGAAATACACATTTATAGTATATGCTGTTCCAGAAATATGACTGGCGTCAACATGTTCAAGCGAATTTATAGGGAGATGGTGGAATTGGTTAATTTTTGATCCCTATACTACAGGTTGAGTATCCCTAAACAGAAATGCATGGGATTGGTCTCGTCCGTTGTGGGAGCTGAACGTCTGAAGCAGAGCTGTGTTAACAGCAATGTTATTTTTTCTATTATTTTTTATTATCCCAAGGTATCCTGTATTTGCCCAACCCGAGGGTTCTATTATAGCATATGCAAGCATATATAAACATGACCAGTAAGAAAGGGGCTCAGAAAGAAACGGAAAAGAAACCTAAAGCTACATCCAAGCCTAGACAGGCAAGTACAAGTTCAAGTTCAAGGTACAGCCTTTCAGAGACTGACCTAGAACTGAGAGCGAATGTGCAAGTGATGCAGGTCACAATAGCTCGCCAATTCCAGAAGATCACTTGAAACTGGAAAAGGCCTTGCAGTCTGCACTTTCATCTACTCCTTGCAAACTGAGAACATCAGCTGTAATAGAACTTGCCGCTTTATCTACGGTGCACAAAGCAGAAATGATCTATCCGAACTGAAGGTAATGATCGCTAAGCTCAAGCAAGAAATTAAGAAAGATTTAAAGAAAGAAATACATGATATAAATGGTATGCTCAAGACAAGCAAAAAGACAAGCGAGAAGCTGCAGTAGGAGCTGCAGCAAAATAAGAAAGACTCGGAGAAATGCGTATTTAATTGCTTTGAAGCGGCCTTTAAAGGTATGCTGGAAAAAAATTGAGGATCACATTCAGGAAAATGCTGTAAACTGAGAGCACTTGCCGATCAGCTGGAAGACGTTAAGCAGACATTCACGACTCAAATTGAAACAGCCGAAAATTTTGCATTCACCGCTGATGGAAAACCAACAGCTGCAAATTCTGAATGCTAAAAACTCTGAGACAGACTTGCTGCTCTGGAAAATGGATGCAGAAGGAATAATATTAGAATCGAAGGTATACCTGAGGATCGTGAAAGTCCAAACCCAGTGAAATTCGTAGCTGAACTAATCTTCAAAATTTTTGGAGAGGACTTTAAATCAAACACCAAGATAGCAGCAGCTTATCACATACGGGGATCGAACACATCTAAACCTAGGACTTTTGTTGTGCACTTCCAGAAGTTACAATCTAAATTCAATGTAATGTCATTTCTCAGACAGAAACAAGAGATTATATTTTATAATAACCTCATTCGTATTTTCCCTGATTTCTCACCCTCAACAACTGCTAAACGTGCCTCTTTTTATAATATTAAACAGCGCTTACAAAAAGCCGGTATCAGATACAGCCTCTTATATCCTGCCAAACTGAAAGTGGATAGTCAAGGCAAACATTACATCTTTACCACTACGGAGGAAGCAGATAAAAAGTTAAGAATGCTGATCCCGCCATTTCCTGAAATACAATCGTGAGTCGCACCCTATCATGGCATTGCAAAGAAGATATCACCGGCTGTCTGATCCGCTTGCAATGACACTGGTACCATAATTATACATCCTTTTCCCTTCTTGGTCACTATCTGTTTATGTTTTAATTACAATTATACATGTTTATGTATGTATGTGTGGAAGAAATACAACAACAACATTTATTTATATAGCACATATTCATACAAACAGTAGCTCAAAGTGCTTTACATAATAAAGAATAGAAAAATAAAAAAACACAATATGAAAACAAAATAAAACAGCATTAATTAACATCGAATAAGAGTAAGGTCCAATGGCCAGGGGGGACAGAAAAAACAAAATAAAAACTCCAGACGGCTGGAGAAAAAAAAAAAAAATCTGTTGGGATTCCAGACCATGAGACTGCCCAGTCCCCTCTGGGCATTCTTCCTAACATAAATGAAACAGTCCTCTTTGGATTTAGGGTTCTCACGGAAAGGCTTGATGATGATGGTCACGTAGAATTCTGCCTTTTAATCCATCCATCATTGTTGGAGCATCATGAAGCTTTGAGTAGGTGGAGGTGGCGCAGGCCACCACCACAAAGAAACCGGAAAAAGAAACAGAAAAGAGAGTAGGGGTCAGTACGGATTTTAGAGCTACCCTGAATAGTTATTATGAGGAAATTGAACATACAGAGTATCAGGATTAAGTTAAATTAAGTTAAATTGAAGTTATAGAAAGGCCATGTTAAAATAATATGTTTTCAGCAGTGTTTTAAAGTGCTCTACTGTATTAGCCTGGCGAATTCCTACTAATAAATAAAATTAGTAACTTTTTTTTCTATTTTTAGTATTCTAAAGGAGACTGTTAAACATCATACCCTTGGTTTATTGTTGTTGTTATTATTGTATTAGGCTTTACTATGCTTATCCAGGGCCACTTTTTAACACCATTGCCTGGTTTTACTATCTTAACATTTCAAGACTATTGAAGATTGTTTTTTTTATGCTTATAGTATTTAGCATGGAAAAGGTGCTATATAAATACAATGTATTATTATTATTATTATTAGACTGTATCAACAATAAATATCTCAATTTTAATCCCCATACGCCACTTCCGGGGGGCTTGTTTTGTTTTGGACGTGCTCTGTCTCTAGGTATGTCAGAGAACTGGGACTTTGTGAAGTGGGGTCCAGCCTCACGTGGGGAGGCAAAATGGAGTGGTGGGGGGACTAGGGAGAGAGAGAAAGAGAGCAAGCAATCTCCAATCTATCCTTTTAATCCTTATAATTATAATTACCAACTTAACAACAGACTGCATGGCAATGACCCCTGGGAAAATTGGAAATTAAGGTCAAAGCTGTCTCACTTTCAGTTAAGACTGCAAAATGACATCATAAATGCATGGGACCAGAAGTATTTCAGATTTTGGAGATTTTCAGATTTTGGAATATTTGCATATACATAACAATATATCTGTGGGACACCTTTGATCAAGTCGGGAAATGCAATCAGACCATCTAAATGACAACTCACACATATAATAATTAATCACTGGGCCATTATTATAATGTGTGTTGATGTGACAAACATATTAAACTTTAGATATTTAATTTAATCTTTTTTTTCCTTCCATAGTTTCACACAAGGTTATAGAAGAAGTTAATGCCATACAGGGCCATCTGGATATTGAAACAACTTGCCGTAAAAGTGCAGAAGCGCTGGCTTCAAAGGTAGGTCTATTTTTATTCAAGTGAAAGTTTACAATGATACTGAGATACTTTTCCTTCTTTTGAACAATACTTCATAATATATATATATATATATATATATATATATATATATATA
>JANRMT010062810.1:21268883-21309678 GCA_026402145.1 Polypterus bichir lapradei | reverse complement strand
TATATATATATATATATATATATATATAGTGGTCTATGGCCGGCTTGTCTTCACGGCCAATACCCCCAGGCCGCCAGATGGAGCTCTCCCTGCAGCATGGAGTTGCCCCGGATGCCAGCAGGGAATCATGGACTATGGAGTTTTCCCTTACAAACTTGCTGGGCACCCTAGGGGCCAACAGAGGATGCTGCAGGGAGGCATAGAGAGTCATATGTGCCCTATAACCCGAAAGTGTGTCATAGGCAGAGCAACAGCAGAAGTGACGTACTTCCGGGATGAAGAAAAGGACTTTTTATCTGACCCGGAAGTGATAAGGAACACATGAACTGGGGATTGGAACACTTCCGGGTCAGGGACTTTAAAAGGACTGTGACAGCTCCCAGACGGCGAGCTGAGCTGGGTGGAAGGGTGGCAACGTGTCTGGGAGTGTGGAGGAATTGTTTATTGTGATTATTGGTGAATTAATGAGTATAGTAGAGAGGAAGGGTGCTTTGTGCACTGTGCTGTATTAATAAAGTCAATTATTGGACTTTTACTTGGTGTCTGATGTTTGATCGGAGGTTTTTTTTTTTTTTACTTTATATTTTTTGGGAGATTTTAAGGGTCAGTCGAGGTGTTTGATACAGTGATCAAATCTTCAGACATTTGATTTACACTCCAAAACCTTTAGCCACTAGACCAGTCAGATCACTAGGAATGCAATATATAGTATTATAATGATGAATGCTATTAAATAAATTTGCTTACTTTGCGAATTACTAGGTAAAGCAGTTCATGACTTACATACCAAGGAGTGTTAATACTTGTAGAAGAATGAGGGTAAAAGTGTGCATTAATTGGGAGGAAACATTTAATTTAAGCACAAATAATTTGGATTTCATATGACTTGTAAGTTAGGGTGAAAAAGAAAATAGTCAACTAGAGAAACAAGTAAGTGAAATCTAAAGTTTAGGAACTACAAAGGCACATAGCAGGCAGTCAAGGATTGAGATTACAGAAGTTTAATGGGATGAAAGGTATTGTATACCTGCAGTAGTTTCTCTAAACTAATTATTATTTATTTATTAAAATCATTTAATTTAAATAGTAGTTAACTAACGCAAATTGTAATGATGAGGGCAATACAACGGAAGTCCTGTTTGATGTTGTGCTATTTTGGGCGGGTGGCTTGGACAGGTTGTACATCATTGAGGGCTACGTCCGAAGGAGATGCCAGCTGGTTTAGAAGCTCAAGCTCAGGTTCTGAGGATGAGGTGGCTTGCCTGCATTATTGTAGATAATCAGTGGATCTTCCCCAGGTGTCATTTAAGGAGATAGTGTGCACAGTTAAACATATATGGAAAGTAAAGGATGCACCTCAACCTAAGAGCTGAGAGTCCAAACCTTTTTCAGGACCTTGCAGAGCTGGACTATGACTCTGATAACTCTGAGGTGGTAGGCAGTTATGGGGTCCCCAATAGATCACCATAAAGCATGTATCTAACAACAGAGAGGTAGTGATAGTGGAAAACTTAACTGTCTCACATGAGGTGTGGCCTTCCAGTTGCACAGGTTGGAGACCTCACTGGAACAATAGATAGGGTCCTGGCTAAAGCAGAGATGGGTTCCAGTAGTCATTGACCATGTTGGAACAAATAACATATATGAGGGCAAGCTGTTAGTTCTACAGTTCAAACTTAAAATGTTAGGTGCCAAGCTAAGCAGCAGATCTGACACAGTGGTTTTCTTTGACGTTCTTTCTGTGCCGTGCACCAATTCAGGTAAGACTGAGAAGATTAGAAGGTTTATTGAATGGGACCTGTCCTGCCATGATGGGTTACATTTAAATCAGAGGGACAAATTGGAAGGGTGCATGACTAAGTGAGTTGAGGATTGTTCAAAGTGGCTGGGGCAGGGGCAGGTAGTTTAAGGCAGGCCTATAAATAAAAATGTAATTTTGAAATTTCCAGCCCATATTTAAAGAGCCAAAAAAAGCATTAATAGTACATTAAAATTGCTTGTTTTAATGTTAGGGGTATCAAAAATAAAATAAGTTACTTGGAGTGGAATATACTTTAGCATAATCGTCATATCATAGCATTGACTGAAACGTGGCTAAAAATTGAGATTGGGATTAGAATAACATAGATTTTTACACATTTTTAGGAAGGATTAGCAAAACAATAAAGGAAGGAGGTAGTCATTAAGGAAAACATCATTTAAATGCATGCCTTCAATTGGGTAATGATCCATATCTCATTGAAGGCGTTTGGGTTCAATTAGAAATCATTAGTGACAGAGACATCATATTTGGAATGTATTATATGTATTCAGACAGTAGTTTCAAAGTGTGTCTTTTTAATTATATTAAAAAGGCAAGTTTAGAGGGGGATATTATTGTCATGGAGAATGTTCATTACCTAAACGTTAACTGGGCTAACCTTACAAGGTATATGTGCAGCAGTTTTTACATGTAAAATACCAACAAGCCTGTGTAAATTTAGTACTTTGTAATAACAAGGACAGAATTTAGGAGCTTGAGTTGAATGAACAATTAAGTTTAACTTTAAAAGGGAAAATTTTGAGCAGATTTGGAAAAATTTTAAAATTATAAACTGGGATAAGCTTTAATAAGTGGAGATAGTCGAAGAACAGTGAAACAACCTAAATTTTATTACACCTGGTTGCAGGACAAAATCATTCTGAAATTCAGAGGCAGTAAGAAATTGAAGAAAATCCTTGCAGTGGGTAAATAATGAGATTAAACTGAAGCTGCAAGGGGGAAAAACTGTATACAGCGTACAAGACAGATGACTGCAGTAATAACTGTAGGTGTACTTTTTGAGAGCAACTGTTAAAAAAAGATATTAGGAAAGGTAAAATGCAGTTAGAGAGAGAGATTACAGAAATGGCAAAAGATGACCAAAACAGATATAGACAGTGAAATACCAGATGCTGTAACAACTTGCATTTTCTTAAGTTTTCAGATGTGAAGAAGTGAATATCCTCTCTGTAGTAACAGGGTTGGCCAAGGAGGTACTTAAAAATTTGGCAGAGCGGGAAGTGCTGCTTGGATTAAACAGCCAGAAATCAAAAATATCACTTTTGACTGGGTGATGTTTACTCTAGAGTGCTTAAGGAGGTTAGTGAGTGCATATATAAATCTTTGATGGGTATTTTTCAAACATTCCTTCACAAAGGGGAAATTCCTCTAGACTAGAATATAGTAAATATTATCCTGTAATATAAAAAGGTTGACTGGGCAGATCCAAGTAGGTTGGTTAAGTTAGCAGATGATAGCAAACTTGGTAGAATGGCAGATAATATACAATCAACCAAATAATTACAGAAGGACTAAGACAGAATAAAAGCTTACGTGAATGTGTGCCAAATGATATTTGATGTAATTGTAAGATATTACACATAGGAATTGAACATTTTAGATTTGAATATACATTGAACAGTTTGAAGCTTAAAAGTACATCTCATGAGAAGGACCTAGAAGTTGTAGTGGATTAAAAACTCTCTACATCTATGCAGTGTACAGAACTGATCAAGAAAGTTAATAGGATGTTAGGTTATGTAGCACAATGTGTAAGCTACAATTCAGAGGAGGTTATGCTTAAGCTATGTAAGACACTGGTGAGACTTAACCTGGAGTACAACAGGCAGTTTTACTTTCCAGGCTACATAAAAGATGTAGTAGAAATGCAAAAATGCCCAGAGAAGAGCAAATCCATTTCCACAGTTAAGAGGAAAGAATGAAGACGCTGAACATTTTCGGTTTAAGCAAACAGAGATTAAGAGATGGCATGATCAAAGTGTTTCAGAATACAGTGGAAATTAGTACAATGGATCTAAACTGTTATTTTAAAATGACTTCTTCAGTCAGAACATGGGGAAATAGATGGAAACTTGTTAAGGGTAAATATTGCATAAATGTCAGGATGTTTCTCTTCAAATAGAGGACCACTGAATAAATGGACTATATTGTAAAGTAGTGTAGTTGACAGTAGCACTCATGACAAAAAGTTAAAGTTGTTATACCATTAGCAACCATCCACTATTGAACCTGCTTAATCCAATTCAGGGTTGTGAGACCTCAGCTAATATCAAAAACTTTACCAGCAATCATAATATAATAAAATACTGTTAATACATTCTTTTTGTGGTGAAAGATTATGTTTATGCAGAAATAAGTTGAATAGATGCCAGTTGTTTAAACTCAGGATTTCAGAAAAGACACAGGAGCATGGATGAAAGCTGATTCAGATTTTAATTAATTATATTTATTATTTTTAAATTAAGATTTCTGCCGAACAATCTTCTATACAATAGGGATCAAGCATTGATACTGTAGATAATTCTCGCTTCTTGCAGTGAAAAAGAACGTAAGCAACTTGAGCTAAAGGAATGTTCCTTTATTTTGATTGAATACAATCTTGTTTCTAAACATTGCAGAGAGGTGTATAACCAGCAATTATTTTTGTATATTTATATACCTGTCACCCAAGGCAAATCTTAAGATATGCATTTCTGTGGTTGAACACTAGTCAATGAATTTCCAATTTAATTAAAATAAATCTTGTTAAACTATTAAAAAAAAACCAGTTGTAACACAATTTAAATTAAATGAAAGGTAGAAATACTGATGCACTAATCAGTCAATGCTAGTCGAAAGAGGTCTGTGCCACAGTAAGCAGCAGTTGATTCACATCAACAGAACAATCCTCTTTCTCAATCATCATCCAATGCAGTTAACCAAAGAAAAGCATTAAGCCCTGGCCACCAAAAGAAAAATGTAACCAGGCAATAACTGTATGGCTGGCTTTGAACATGACAAGTGCTGCAGGCATAACATAGGACTATATAAATCTGTTATTAAATTAATCGAATTCTGCCGACTATATTAATGACACACTTAACCCACGAATAGAGCATCACAAAGCCAGACAGCACACGTGTATATAACACCTTGCCTAGTGCTCGCTATGTGGAGCTCCCTCTGTATTTAAGTACAAGCAAGTTGGGGCTGTCCTTATCCCTTGTTCTTGTCCAAGTCACCCATAGTGATAAACCTTAGCACATGTGATTCAGGCCCTAAACATTCTTCACAGCTAATGCCAGTACAACTCCTGCTCTTGATACCTGAATTCTTGATCCTCTTTACATCTTGATACCTGAATTCTCTCACCACTGCAGGGAGTTTCCAGATAAACTGGCAGGAGGCAATTGCAGATATATTCTAATATCTTTAATGTAGTTTTTTGAAAATGATGGGCTCTAGAGTTATACTCACTAGGAAGTCACGTATCCATCAAAAAATCACATATTGTGTTCTTTGTGAAGTATGTATATTTTATGCAAATGCATACTTATTCCTCATTTAAAAGTATACATGGGTGGGCCAAGTAGTCTGATTGGAAGAACATGGCTTGCTCGGGTACATCTACAATGAAGGTTCTGTAAGGCTATCACGCTTTGTATAAAGTGTTTTTTTGTGTATGTGAAAAGGCATTTATTCTGTGCTTATGTTAAATACAGCTGAAAAAAGGAAAGAAAATGAAAAACAACAAACTACAAAAAAACAAAGATGCGTTCCTGGCTAACTTAGGGGCACTTTTGCGAGGCAGATCTTAAAATTATGATAATATTAAATACAGTCATATGAAAAAGCTTGGGAACCCATCTCAGCCTGCATAATAATTTACTCTACTTTCAAAAAAAAAGATAACATTTCCTAGGAACATCTGAGTACTGGGGTGTTTTCCGAACAAAGATTTTTAGTGAAGCAGTATTCAGTTGTATGAAATTAAATCAAATGTGAAAAACTGGCTGTGCAAAAATTTGGGTCCCCTTGTAATTTTGCTGATTTGAATGCCTGTCACTGCTCAATACTGACTACTTACAATACCAAATTGGTTCGATTAGCTCGTTAAGCCTTGAAATTATTAGACAGGTGTCCAATCATGAGTGGTAAAAGGTATTTAAGATGGTCAATTGTTAATTGCTTCCCTTTGACTCTCCTCTGAAGAGTGACCTGAAAACAAAGATTGTTCAGTCTCATGTTTTAGGGGAAGGCTACATAAAGCTCTCTCAGAGGTTTAAACTGTCAGTTTCAACTGTAAGGAATGTAATCGGGAAATGGAAGGCTACAGGCACAGTTGCTGTTAAACCCAGCAGGTCTGGCAGGCCAAGAAAAATACAGGAGCGGCATATGTGCAGGATTGTAAGAATGGTTACAGACAACCCACAGATCACCTCCAAAGACCTGCAAGAACATCTTGCTGCAGATGGTGTATCTGTACATCTTTCTACAATACAGCGCAATTTGCACAAAGAACATCTGTATGGCAGGGTGATGAGAAAGAAGCCCTTTCTGCACTCACACCACAAACAGAGTCGCTTGTATGCAAATGCTCATTTAGACAAGCCAGATTCATTTTGGAACAAAGTGCTTTGGACTGATGAGACAAAAATTGAGTTATTTGGTCATAACAAAAAGCACTTTGCATGGCGGAGGAAGAACATTCCAAGAAAAACACCTGCTACCTACTGTCAAATTTGGTGGAGGTTCCATCATGCTGTGGGGCTGTGTGGCTAGTTCAGGGACTGGGGCCCTTGTTAAAGTCGAGGGCCGGATGAATTCAACTCAGTATCAACAAATTCTTCAGGATAATGTTCAAGCATCAGTCACAAAGCTGAAGTTACACAGGGGTTGGATATTTCAACAAGACAATGACCCATAACACAGTTTGAAAACTACAAAGGCATTCATGCAGAGGGAGAAGTACAATGTTCTGGAATGGCCGTCACAGTCCCCTGACTTGAATATCATCGAAAATCTATGGGATGATTTGTAGCAGGCTGTCCATGCTCGGCAGCCATCAAATTTAACTGAACTGGAGAGATTTTGTATGGAAGAATGGTCAAAAATACCTCCATCCAGAATCCAGACACTCGTCAAAGGCTATAGGAGGCATCTAGAGGCTGTTATATTTGAAAAGGAGGCTCAACTAAGTATTGATGTCATATCTCTATTGGGGTGCCCACATTTATGCACCTGTCTAATTTTGTTATGATGCATATTGCATATTTTCTGTTGATCCAATAAACTTAATGTTTCCATAAGGCATGTTATCTATTAAAAGGAAGTTGCTACTTTGAAAGCTCAGCTAGTGATAAACAAAAATCCAAAGAATTAAGAGGGGTTCCCAAACTTTTTCATATGACTGTTTTAAAAAGGAAGAGACTTGACACACGTAAAAAGGTTTGGGGCAGCCACCCGTATAATATTCCTAGCTGCAAAGGTTTGGTTTTTTAAGCAACAGTAAAGTTGACTGTAGAGAGTCCAAGACAGAACTGATGAAGGATGGAAAAGATGCCGGTTTTAAGTGATCAGAGCGGAAGTGATGTTTTTCTGGGCGCCGGAACCGGAAGTGACGTTCTTCTGGGTGCCGGAACTGAAAGTGACGTTCTTGGTTCAGATAGGTTTTCCCACGGCTGGTCTGAAGAAATAACAGGAGAAGGTTTAGTGCACCCTGCCCTCCCCTGGCCTGGCGTGGAATTGCCTTTACTTGGTCCACACAACGTCCCCCTACTTGCACGTGTGTGACATGGCTCCCCCCCTCAGCCCAGACCCGTCGGGTCGGGCGTACCGTTCCGAGAGGTCGTGGCATCGAGAAAGAGCATCAGCATTGGTTTGCAGAACACCCCGGCGATAAACGACCATATGGCTGTAGATCCAAAAACCACCTTGTGACACGTGGATTGGACTCCCTGTGTAAGGCCATCCAATGTAAGGGCGCATGGTCTGTCACAAGAGTAAATTCACACCCCAAGAGGTAATATCTCAGCTGAGTAATCGCCCATTTAATAGCCAGAGCCTCCTGCTCCACTGCCACATACCTGGTTTCCCGATCCAACAGTTTCCGGCTCAGGTACATAATGGGGTGTTCACCTCCATCGACGCTTTGGCTCAGCGCGGCTCCAAGTTCTGTGTCTGAAGCGTCCATCTGGAGAATGAAAGGCAAGGAAAAGTCCGGTGCCTTTTAATATAGGAACTGACGTATAGGCCATTTTCAAGTCACTGAATGCAGTCTCAGATATATCATCCCATACCATTTGATTAGGTTGACCCTTCTTTGTGAGGTTTGTCAAGGGCGTAGCTCTCTCGGAAAACCTGGGTACAAACCGGCGATAGTAACCTGCTAAGCCGAGAAAGGCCTGAACTTGCCTCTTGGTTATCGGACAGGGCCAATTCAGAATGGCATCTATTTTAGAGCACTGTGGTCTCACCATACCCCGGCCCACTAGATAGCCTAAATATTTAGCCTCGACCAACCCAAAGCAACACTTTTTCGGGTTGATACGAAGCCCAGCTTGTGCCAGTGTCCGCAATACAGCTCCAACCTGCTGTATGTGTTCCTACAAGGTGTTGGAATAGATGACAACGTCATCCAAGAGGCAGCACTATATGAATTATGAGGACGGAGCACTTTATCCACCAGACGCTGGAAGGTTGCAGGTGCCCCATATAATCCAAATGGGAGGACACGATACTGCCAGTGACTGCTAGGGGTGCTGAACGCTGTCTTTTCCTTAGCGGAGTCCATTAAGGGAACCTGCCAGTACTCCTTAGTCATATCTAGAGTAGTCAAAAATTTGGCATGTCCTAGCCGCTCGAGGAGATCATACACGCACGGCATCGGATAGGCATCGAATTGGGAGACTTGGTTAAGCTGACGGAAGTCATTGCAAATCCTCCAACTTCCGTCGGGCTTACTGACCGTAACGATAGGACTGGACCAGGGACTATAATTTTTCCTCAGTCACACCTAGTTCCAGCATTCGTCTGATCTCCAACTCCACTTCAGCCTTTTTTGCCTCGGGAATTCTTTATGGGCGTTCTTGGACTATAACCCCAGGTGTCGTCACAATGTCATGCGCAACCAGGGAGGTCCTACCTGGATTTTCACTGACTACCTCAGGGACAGACAGGATAACTGCTTCGAGCTTCTGACGTTGCTGGCGAGTCAAATTGTCTCTGAAATTAAGGTGTAATTGATGAGCGAAGAGAGAGCGGAGCTGTCTGGAGTAGGGCTCGAAATCCCTATCCTTCCACGGTTTCAGCAGATTGATATGATAAATCCGCTCGCTGGGTCGACGATTCGGTTGTTTCACCACATAGTCGACCAGCCCCTTCCTGTCCTTAATTTCATAAGGGCCTTGCCAATGGGCCAGTAATTTGGAATGTGAGGTAGGAACTAAAACCATGACCCGGTCTCCCGGGTGGAATTCCCACAGAGACGTACCACGGTTATAGCATCGGGCCTGAGCTGCTTGCGCCTTTTCCATATGTGTTTTCAATATGGGTCTAATTTTCTCAAATCTATTGTGTAACTGCGCGATATACTCTAATATATTTGTTGACGGGAGGGCCTCTTCCTCCCATCCTTCGTTTAAGACGTCTAATATGCCCCGGGGTTGTCATCCATATAGTAATTCAAAAGGTGAGAACCCCGTGGAGGCTTGTGGGACTTCTCAATATGCAAAAAGGATGAGGGGGAGGAGCTGGTCCCAGTTCGTTCCATCCTCATTGACTACCTTAAGCAACATCTGTTTGAGAGTTTGATTAAACCTCTCCACAAGAACGTCGGTTTGAGGATGATATACCGAGCTCTTTAAATGCTTTATTTGAAGTAGCTTGGCAGTCTCCCTGAACGTCTGCGAGGTGAAAGGAGTCCCTTGATCTGTCAGGATTTCTTTAGGGATTCCTACACGCACAAATACCCCAACTAATTCCCATGCGATAGCTTTTGAAGTAGCTGAGCGCAACGGAACAGCCTCTGGAAATTCCGGGCCAAAAAAATCTGAGCTTAATTCTCTCAAGTGTTTTTTGGGGTACCCAAATGGGCTCCCAGCACATGGGTGTGCGCTAGTTCACAGACCTGTCGCCGGTAAGTCCGTGGTACTAACAACAGCGACCTCATCTGTCCCTCATGCTCTGCCACTCGATATAACAGATCATTATTAAGCACAAAGTGAGGACCCTGTGGCATGGGGTGTGAGGTGTGTTGGCCATCTATTAGAACGACTGCATTCTTTGCAAATTTAAAGGAATCGTCATTCCATTGTTCCCTTTTAAATTAAGCCGGCATCTGCCTGAATTGAAACTGCAGGCGTGAGAGAGGATCGGATTCGACCTCATGGGGCGGGTTTTAATCCCGAGCCGTCTGAGCGCTTGCTGATGACATCTCAGGCTGCGACGTCCCGGGTGTTTTTTCGTCATCACCAGAGGCCGAAGTCCGCTCCTCAGCCGGCTGTATACACGGCGTGGAGGAAGTTGAGGGCGCTGAATCCGCGTCCGTGACTAGACCTAGTGATCGAGGAGAAGAAGTGTCTGTATCACCGCTATTTATGTCGACCCAAGCTCTTCCTATTATAATGGGGAAGGGAGGATTATCCATCACTGCCACCAATAACTTTTTAAATATGCCGTCCTGACATATAAAGCATTTGGTGGCTCGATAATACCGGACATCCCAGTGAATACAGGTAATGCAGGTCTTATTCTTAAACCATTGTCGTGGTAATATCATATGGCAAGCAACAATGGAAATGTTACTGCCAGAATCAAATAAAGCGATTACTTTAATTCCATTAACTAACACTTTTCCTGTGTGTGAACAGGCCAGTGGATTAGCAAGAGCACACCGCATCTCCTCCCACATCACCCCGCAGACCCCTTTGTTGCTTCGCAGTGCCTGCCGGTGCGTCCCAGGGTCCACTCGAACATGCCTCAAATTATAGCCGTGGGACTCTGTATTAGGGACGCAAGCACGCCCGGGTTCACACGAGTCCCGTTCTGACACTCCCAAGCCGGTTTCTGCCCTGAGGTGATTTATTGTCTCAGTTAATGCGACAATATCTGTATATTCCCAGGCCGGCTGGACGATTTTTTCAGGAAGGCTCTTAAGGAATAAGGCGCAGGCCACCAGCTCCGCTATTTGGTGGCTGGATTTTTTATGGGGCTGTAACCAACCAACCACCTTAGCCCATAAAGCCATGGGCTGTTTCTTGGTTGCCTTAGCTGTGTTAATTTTCCAGGCCATTATGTTTTTCACCTGCCAGCCTGGATTTCTCCCACCTTTATTAAAGGGCTTGCCCTTTGTTGGATAAGTAGGGGCAGTCCCCACACCCGAGAGGCCATAATAAGCACTCAATGCGTTCCCTGATGCACCTGGCTCTAGGCTGTGGGTCCCGGGGCTATTTTTCCCCGGACCTTTAACAGGATGATGGGCTGAAGCACATTCAAGTTTTCCCCAACGCGCTCCGACTGATGCCCAGTCGGCAACTCGGGAGAGGTACTTACCCATCTAATGATTCGTTGGTTTATAAACGTGTGTCAAGCCTAGGTTTAGGTTTGCCTTCTGATCTCTCCAGGAGGCCATCATCCTGCCGGCTACGCTACTGTAAAAAGGAAGAGACTTGACACACGTAAAAAGGTTTGGGGCAGCCACCTGTATAATATTTCTAGCTGCAAAGGTTTGGTTTTTCAAACAACAATGAAGTTGACTGTAGAGAGTCCAAGACAGAACTGATGAAGGATAGAAAAGTTGGCGGTTTTAAGTGATCAGACAGAAAGTGATGTAGGGTTACCGGAAGTGATGTAGGGTGACCGGAAGTGATGTTTTTCTGTGCGCCGGAACCGGAAGTGACATTCTTCTGGGTGCCAGAACTGGAAGTGACGTTCTTGGTTCAGACAGGTTTTCCCACGGCTGGTCTGAAGAGATAACAGGAGAAGGTTTAGTGCACCCTGCCCTCCCCTGGCCTGGTGTGGAATTGCCTTTACTTGGTCCACACAACGTCCCCCTACTCGCACGTGTGTGACACTGTATAATCTGCTAGTAACTTACTGTCTTCAAAGCTAATGCTCAGATAAGCCTACTATTGTTGCCGAAATCACAATTTCATTAACCTTTTAAATGGTAGCATTATTAGCATCAACTCAAATAATAACATCAATTTTTAAAGGAAGATCAGATTCCCATCAGTGTTTTCAAATGCTTCAGTGATGCTTAATTTTACTACCTTGATGTGAGCTCCTCTTTTACTTTTTTTTAGGAAGGGATATTTTTGTTTCAGACTCGCTTGTTTGAAATGTTCGGTTCTCTAGTTTCAGTAGCTACTGAACACCCAACACATGATGGCAGTGCTAGAGTTATAATGATATGCTGTATTGCAGTGTTTTTACTGTTATCACTGTCTTATATGGTTTTATACATTTGAAGGATTATGCACAATTTTACTCAGTAGATCACAGTATAAAGTAAAGGATGAACAATCAGAAAAAAACACACATTTTCTATTGCTATTTTTAACATAATGTATAGAAAAAATTGCACTAAAGCTATGCTGCCATAGGCAAGAATATTATTGTTGTCTGGTACAATGTTAACTTGTCCTAGGAACAATTTTTTGCAGCCTTAATTTTTTCATCAGACAGCTTTTCTTAACCAGTAGCCAGTGGGGTACAATCAAGCATACTATTTTAAATTTAGATAGAAAAGAAGAAAAGTAAATATAAATCAAACCATTTTGTATGTTTTTACTACAGCTGATAATTGTTACTTTCTGATACTGAACATGGAATGGTTTCTAGTAACAGTCAAGTGTCATTGTTAGATCTGTTTACTGCAATCCATTCTTTGTCATCCTTAGTTTAGCTTTCTCCTCTACCAACATACCAGCTTCAAACTTAGTGTGCATTTTTGTGTTTTGTCTATTTACTTACAATGTTTAGTAGGTTATTTGTAATACCTTTCTCTGAATAAATGTTGTCTTATGAAGCTAGGTAACATGATTTTGTAATCCTAACCCTTTACAGATGAAAAGCATAGAAAATGTTAACGAAAAAAGTCATCGCCTAGTACTCCGGTCATTATGTTTTACCATGTCTCCAGCGTGGTTTAGTGATGTCACTTTGGTCTTTTCTCCTATCCATTCTCTTTCTCTTGCCTCTCATTATTCTCAGCATGTGTCTTTCTATGAGTCTTTAAGCCTTGTGCCATTGCTGCTCCATTCTTCTGCTTTGCCTGCGGGCCCCCAGAGCCACAGGTCACTGTTGCTGTGAAGAAGTGCTAGTTAATGGCTTTCTTTTCCCTCATGCAGCGAGACACCTTGCTCCTCATTATGTTGTTATGTGCCAAGAGGAGCCCACAGAACAAAGCAATCCATTTTGACTGCTGATAGTGAAAATGCTCCTTGGGTAAATTAAACACTGTGTGCTCTCTAGCTCTTACAGAGCATCCCCGACTCTCATAGTATTTCATAGTGTTTTTATGATTCCCACATTGCGTGTATAGTGAATCAGCTGCAGGCTTTTAAAGTTACAATCTTAAACCCATTTGGCCTTTGCCTTTTCCATTTCTAAATTTTAAATGAATGTACTTTTTGTGGATGTAGGAAAGAAGTATGAAAATGGGGGAAGGGGAGAACTAGGTGTGTTCTGTTTGCAGAAAATATACAAAAGACAAATCCAAATGATCTTTAGTAGGGCAGAAAATACTGCCTGTTAACATACAGCAATTTATTTAGACACCACTATTCACTCTTTTTCTAAAGGCAGCATATGATGACATTAAATAAATAACATTTTTAGATTCAGGATTTTTTATACAGTGGATTGCTTAGAGCTTCGTGATGTTTTTCTATGTAGTATTGAAAATGGTTTGATCATCTTGTCTGCTATTTCTACTATTTCTCTTGAACAAAAAATCTAAAATAGTATTACAAAATGACTGATTGTAACAAATCTGGAAATTACACAATATTTTAGAGTTTTGAAGTTTTCAGATGAAGCAACTTTTATAAAATTGACAAAAAATTTATAAAAAATATAATGTAAATCAAATGCCTTTTTGCCAACAAAATACAAAAATGTTAGTTGTTAGTGGTTATTTATTTTAATGAGTGGCTGTGAGGGTAATCTAAATTAATATCCACTATATTATACAGTTCCATTAACAAACCATTTTCTAAGCCCATTTCATCCTGATGAGAGCCATGGGGTTCTGGAGCCTATCCCAGCAAGCATAGGGCATAAGGCAGGAACAATCCCTGGACAAGGCACCAACCAATCAAAAGGTATCCAAATTAGCATACTCAATAAATAATCATGCTGGTAACAAAGAAGTGCTCTGTCTTTTGAACTTGAGATCACAAAAAAGAGTCTCATGGTTCCTAGATGTGTAATATTATATTAGTACAAAAAGAAAATCAAAATTTATTAATAGTACTTGTGATAATAATAATGCTGATGACAAAATAACTTGTATGAAGAATTAGTAAACTAGCGTCTGAGGAAATGAACTGTAAAACAAAAGTCTGCCAGTACAGTTTCAGGCAACATCTTATTGTATGATGTGAAAGAAAATTTAACTGCTTGCAAGCTATTAAGGGTTAAAAACTGTTTTGTTATAATGGCAGGTTATTCATACAGGCGTCTGTCATAAGACAGGTTGCAGTAACCTGACCAAGGATGACAGCTTTATATAGAATGCATCCGTTAGACACAGAAAAGGTGACTTTTCCTTCTTTAGGACCCCTTTTGTAATGTACACAAAGTAGAAACGGTTAGCCGAATCACACAATGTAAGATGACATGCTTAGATAAACATATTGTGCTTATTGATAAGTAAGAGGAAGGGGGGGGCGGCACAGTGGCGCTGTGGGTAGCGCTGCTGTCTCGCAGTTAGGAGACCCTGATTCACTTCCCAGGTCCTCCCTGTGTGGAGTTGGCATGTTCTCCCCGTGTCTGCGTGGGTTTCCTCCCACAGTCCAAAGACATGCAGGTTAGGTGCATTGGCGATTCTAAATTGTCCCTAGTGTGTGCTTGGTGTGTGTGTGTGTGCGCGCCCTGTGGTGGGCTGGCGCCCTGCCCAGGGTTTGTTTCCTGCCTTGCGCCCTGTGTTGGCTGGGATTGGCTCCGGCAGACCCCCGTGGCACTGTAGTTGGGATGTAGCGGGTTGGATAATAGATGGATGGAAGAGGAAGGGGGAGGGAGGAAAATTATTAAAAGTCGAGTGACATAGAGGAACTTTGCTTTTCTGCCTTGCAACGTGGAATCCACATACTCGTCTGTGACTGAATACTGATTGATTGAACTGTTCCTGTCTTCCTTGGGGAGTATTTCTACAATGACCCTGACTAAATGGCTAATCCACTAGCATTATTGTAGAAATTTGCAAACAAACGTACTACATCTGTAAAGTTGAGAGGAATGTAGTTCATACAGAGAGTGGTTATATAAAATGATCATTTAATTAAATAAAAGCACTAGATGTAACCTTCTAAATGCTGATTTAGTATGACTATGTCAATTCAATATGACTGCCAGGTTAACTAATCTCATTTTGTAGAAGTATGACAACAATACTTCTACACTTATGATGTTTGAGTTTCTTTGAAATAATATAAAGAAATAAAATTAAAAACTATTAAACAAAAAACAATCTAAGCCAGCAACAAGTGCCTGCTTGGATGAATGAATATGCCTCACTCTAACATATACAGAATCTAATGCTCTTGACTCTTAAGCAGTGCAAAATTTGTTTGGACTTAACCTCAGTAGTGATACACCAAAATGAAACTTCTTCTTAGCTGAAGCCAAATTACAGACAACACTGAGCCAGATACTCAGAACTGTATACAGTACTTTCTTTACTTAATATTTACCCATTTCTTTTTGTGCCATTGCCTCATAAAGCCTCATCTGTATCAGTTTCACTTAAGTGAAATTGAAAAAGATCTAAATTAAATAAATTTTACTTTTGATTTATGCTATTCAATAAAACTGAATTGTAAAACTCAGAGTTAATAAAAAATACTTATATTATCAAAGACGATATGTTAAAAGACTGAACAGTAGATAGATAGATAGATAGAATGAAGGCACTATATAATAGATAGACAGATAGATTGTCCCATATGATCCTACATAACATATCCTACACCTTTTCATTTCTTTTGCCCGTTTGCTTTTGAAAAAGTTGCAGTTTGTTGCAGTTTTTCACTACTGCTAAACTTCATTGATGTGAATAAACCAGTCCTATCCTCTAAAGGCAGTGGTCATACTCCACAATGCTATATTTTGGGAAATATAACTTATTCCCTGTAGAATTAGAGGTGCTATTTGAAAGTGTCATCCATAACTATCTTAGGACAGCAGCGGGAGTGGTGTCATACATTCCGCCATACATTCCACTTTTTATTAATTCAGCCAAATGCAAAATGTGTCATTTTTTGTTACTTTTGGCCGAATATTTTATTGTAACCAAAAATAAAGTGTATTCCTAAATCTAAAAGCTCATAATTCTTAAAAGAGACAAAGTGAATCTATCACATTTTATCCACCTAAATAATGAATCCTGCTGTGGTGTTCACTGTTGATAAGCAGATGCATTTAAGAAGGAAGTGAGTGGAGTGGGAGAATAAGACCAATCTCAGCACTGTAGTCGAGGTAGTGTCTCTTACCTTATTCAAAACCTAAAGAATTAGAACAGCTACATGTAATCATGTATCCTTGTTTCAGAAGTTTGTTTTGTTGTTAATATATTAGTAAATTAAATTTTAAATAAGAAGCAGTGGGATAGTTACTGTGGCAGAGCCAGTCATAAAGTGAATTAATGATGGTGTGGTTTATGTCCCTGGATATTTAAGATTACACTAAACATAACATTTCAGAAAGGTAAACATATTTTTTTATTTGACAATTTATTAGGCAATGCCTGACATAAACAATATAACATTTTCAAACTCCACCAGATCCACTTAAGGGTTAGGGTGGAACATGTTTGATTCTGGAACACTGAACACAGGGCAGGAACCAACTATTGTCTGGATGCCAGTCCATGGCATGGTCCGCACATATATACTTCCACCATCACACTTGCATGGGGCCAGTGAAGAATAACCAGTCAATGTAGCATAGAAATGCTTGAAATGTATAAGGAAAACTGGGGTATGTAGAGAAAAGGTCTGCAAAGTGTGATCCACCAGGGGGCATACTGGTACCCAAACCCCGACACAGACAGGCTGAGACACAAGTTTAAAACAGCACACGTTTATTCTTCAGTGGGGAAGCATCTTTCTCTTGCTTCTCACTTCACAACACAGTACAAAGCACAAAATACAATTAAACACACTCCTTTCTTCTTGTTGTTCTTCTCTCTCTCTCTCTTTTTTGCCTCCACTCTTCCTCGCAAGCTTTGTCCTCTACCACCTGACTCTGGCTCTCTCATTGGTGGTGAGCCGGCTCCTTTTATAGCATACCAGGAAGTGCTCCAGGTGTTTCTTGAACTTCTTCCGGCTGCACTTCTGGGTGTGGCGGAAGAGGTTCCTCCAAGGACCCAGCTGCACCTACAGCATCCCCTGGTGGCACCCACAGAACTCTGCGGGGATCCGTGGTGCTGTAGCAACCCTGGGGGACTGCCCTCTAGCATCTCGGGGGAGCTAATGTCCCAAATACGGTCTCTCCCTCAGTTCTTCCACCCAGCTGGTGTCCCAGCCGGGTCATGGTCCTGGCCATCTGTCACAACAGAGACACAGAGAAAAGATGCAAACTCCACAGAGAAAAGACCATGGCGTTCAAAACCTGGATGTTGGATCACAGAAGCAGCAGTGCTAGTCACTGTGCCACCATGCCCCTTATGAATTGTTTGCTTTGTTGTTTGTATACATAGGAAGAGTTTTCTGTACAGTCTTCCAAATAAATTTATATCCTTTTAGAAAAAGACAACTCAAACCCTAAATTAGCATAAGAAAATTGCCCATTGCAAGTGTAAAATCTAAACTATTTGATGTGAAACAATTTCAGTTCAAATGAATCAAAAATAACCTGTAAAATGAAATAAATAAGACTGTATTAAAATGAATTTGTTGACAACCTTTGTTTAATATTAAAGTACTTCATTGGTTTCTCAATGGCAATTTTCCTGCCAGCATAGAAAAGTAATCATAATCAATTTTTTTTCCACATTTCCAGCACTGGAAATTAAAAACAGATGCGCACACACACACACACTCTAACTCACACACACTAATAAGAGTCCCTTTTTGCTACCAGTCAAATCAAACAGCTACCCAAAACATGACATTTGTGTTGATGTTTCATAAAAGAAGATGAAGGCCTTGACTTTTTAATGGTGACCTCTGATGCTTACTGTTGATCGCTTGTGGGCTGCTGATTTCACAGAGTATGTAATTTCCTATATTTTGTCTCATCAATAGTGCATTATTATCAAAGAGTGTTTTTATCTCTGTATTATGTATTGTTGATTGCGTATGAAATGCATTCTGGAAGCCTCATCAGAAAATGGATTGCAGCAATTTGGAAGGCTAGATTTCATTAATAATATATGCCCTGTTTTTCTTTTCTCTTTATTTTCTGCTAGATGTGTCTTCCTGTAATGTAGAAATCACATCAAGATTTTTTTTTAATTTACATGCATTAGTGATTTACTTTTTTAGAGATATTTACTTAGCTGTTTCATTAATTATAATACATTCTAAACCATATGGCTGTCAAAACATGATTACTTCAGGCTTCTCTTTGAACTGTGCTGGGCAAAATATGAAATGCAGCATAAAAAAGAAAGACATGCCTTTAAAAGTATTATTGTAGCTTAAACCTCTGTTAAATTTGCAGAAATCACATCTTTTTGTAAGTAATTTATTTTAAAACGGTAAGAATATATTTTGTTGTATGAACTCTGCTTGATAATTTAGTGTTTTTATGTGGTGGTTGAGTTTTTTATGTCATCGTCCACAGTGCTGTGCAGTTTACTGATCATATGACTGATTCCTATGTCTTAAATTTTCTTAGAGTAAGGGTAAACAATAAACAAGTAATTTACCGCTGAATTTGATAAGTTTCCGGGAAGTATGTTTTTTTTTTTTTTTTTTTTAACTATCCATTTATACATTGCCACACATGCATAGTCCACTTTATGATAGCAAAGAAAAGTCCTTTGCAGAATTGCTTTCAAAGTACAAGCCGACCCAACCCCATCATATACCCCACTCATCTCATTCACATTTACAGTTAGTGTAACATACATTTTTTGGGGGTGTAAGAGGGAACACTGAACTGTAGGGTGAAAAACAGCTGAGTGACTGGGAAATCTGAGCATTGGCTGGGATCTAAATAGAAGACTCTAGCATGTTTGTTCACTTATGCTTACATTTATTTGATTAGCAGACATTATTATCCTAAGCGACATACAAAAGAGGTCAACATAATTGAGTAAACATCATTCTGGAGACTGTTTTGAAACAAGTTCTACAGTAAATGGTTACAAAATTGTGCTTTAAACCAAACACAACTCAAGAACTGGATAAACTTTCTTTAGTTATTATCAATTTTGATCTGATGCCAAGCAAAGGTGGAATCAGCAGACATTGCAAGAAGGTTCCTAGGACCTCACAAGTGTCTCCATATGCATAGGTGTTGACCCATTGCCTACTCTGTAGGCATGCATCAAGGATTTGAACTAAATATGTCCTGCTACAGGGAACCAATGTCATGCTTGCTTGTCATGCAGCTGTCCTGGCTGATTGAACACACAATGTGATTTTAAGTCATCTGCACTGGATTGGTAGCACATTCAGGTGCTGCTGCCAGTAGTCCAGATGTCACAAGACCAATATCTGAACAAGATGTTGTTCTCCATATTCTGTCAGATATGGTCTGACCTTGTAGATATTATACAGAGTGAATCGCAAAAGCCAGACCATGGTTTGTGAGGCTCAAGTACTATATCTCTGATATGGATATGAGGAACACTGGTGAACTAGCAAATTTGAAAAAGTGTTCGACAAAGTCAGATGTGGTGGTAAAACCATTGGAAGGAGCAAGATCAGTGATAAAATCCATTGTGCTGAGAGGGAGCAGAAATACACTGAAGTAACCCCAATGGGAACCCATGAGCAGATTTATCCCTATTACAGATTTCTCACGCTTTGCATACATATTTTCAAGTGTCTAGAGTCATGTTTCTCCAGTGAAAATATCTCTTAATTATGTTTAGAGTTTGTGTAATTCCAGGCAGAGAAAATCATGGGAGAAGCATGACCCCATTCAATGACTCTATTACGATGTTTCAGAGGTTCAAATATTTTCTTACTCCCAGACTTATTGATAGTTATTCTCAAGAATTTATCTAGCAATATAATAGATTCAGGATCAAATGTAAATTCAGTAGGAACAAACATTTCTGAAAAAGCATCACCATTACCATTGTTATTGTACATCATAATTCTTTCCCAGGGATGAAAGTTTTGTGATAAACAGTGTGATAAAGAATACCATGAGACATGATAAAGGTTTGGGGCAGCCACCCGTATAATATATCCTGGCTGCAAAAGTTGAAATTGTTCAACAGAGATGTTCACACGACTGAGTCCAAAACAGAACTGACTTAAGGCAAGAAAGATGGTGACTTTAAAGGCCCGCTCAAGAAGTGATGTCATCTTTAGGGCCGGAACTGGAAGTGAAGTCTGTGGGACCGGAAGTGGCATCATCTCTGGGGCCGGACTCGGAAGTGATGTCATCAGTGTTGCCGGAACCTGGCAGGATTTCCCGAGAACGGTCTGCAAGTAACTGAAAAAGACAATCAGCACTCCACCACCCCCTGGTCGGTGGTGCTATTACAATTTCTCAGGCCCTTTAGCTGCCTCCTACTCGCATGTGTGTGACAACAGGCACTTGGGTGGATTAGACCTGTATCACAAAATCTTTGGAAAAGAATTGCTTCTGCCCCTAGTACTAGACACCATAAATTTTGGTATGTATCAGGGTGTCTTAGCATTGAGGCAGCATTGAACAGACCTTTACTACTTTTACTGTACATGATACTACTGGGAACTATCATTAGAAAACATAACAACACAGATGACACACAGTTATACCTTTCTTTTACACCTGATGATGTTTCTTCAGTATTGTCCTTAATTAGATGTGTTAGTGAGTTACAGAAGTGAAGAGAACTACTTGTCTTCGAACACAAAACATAAGTGTTAATTACTGTTATTTAGCTCAGTTAGAATTGCCATTAGTTTTATTGAATCGGCTCGGTATTATCTTTGACACTAGCATGTTAATTAAAGTGCACATTACAAAACTGTCCACAACATGTTTTTTTCATCTTAAAAATGTTGGAAAATTAAGGCATTTTCTAAATATGCAGAATACTTTGAAATTAGTTCATGCATTTATTTCTAGTAGGATTGACTACTACAATGCGGTGTTAACTGGGTGTTCAAATTGTTCTTTATACAGCTTCTAGTTAATTCAAAATGCTGCTGCAATAATTATGACACAAGAAAATATGAACGCATAACTCCAGTTCTTAAGTCCTTACACATACTTACTGTTAAGTGTAGGGCAGATTTCAGTAGCATATAAAGCCTTATAATAAATTGCCAAAGCCCTGATTGCTTATATGAACTTATCATTGGTTGCAAACCAGAGTGCACATTAAGATCTCATAATGCCAGCCTGCTTATGATTCTAAAGATTAATAACAGTGGGAATTCGAGTTTTTAGCTACAGGGCACCAAAGCTGTGGAGTGGTCTGCCTGCTACTATAAGAGGTGCCCCATTAGTCTCAGCTTTTAAATCTGGGCTGAAGACTCACTACTTCATTATAGAGCTGCTGTTAAGCTGTACATACTGCATTTGTGTTGTTAGTCACTAGTATAGAAATATAACTTATATGATACTTATAAACTGTCACTAACCCTCCTCCATTCTGTTTTTCTTCTTGGTATTCTCATGTGGCATTTGATGCCAATCTTCTACTGCCAAGTTGTTTGCCTGCCTATGGAAAAGTCATCTCAGATAAACGAGCACTGGAATCATTGGGTAGAAGGGTCTTTTCATCAGATTGGCCAGCCCAGCACTGGCTCAGCTGTAGAATGGCTCAGAGCGGGAAGGCAGCTATTTGGCTGAGGTCTCTAGGATCCTGATTGTGTCTGACTTGTCTGACTCCTTTTCTACAGTCTGGAATTGGTTCTATAAATAGTTGATTTCAGAAGATATTGTTGTTTATTAGTTTTTTAAATATATTCTACTTTGTTTTTGGTGTATTTGAACAAATCTGTATCCTTATATTTGATAGCCCTGCATTTAGTGAGTGGTATAATACATTCTTGCATTTTGACTTGTAGTTTGTACTGTTATATTATATTTCAGAGGTGGCAATAATAGACTGTTTTATGTGTTGTATTTACCCCATTTTTGACACCCATTAAATGTCCAGCCTACCTGGAAGGGGGCCTTTCTCTTAATTTCCTTTCCCAATATTTCTTCTTTTTCTTGGTTGTTTTTTTCCTGTCTTCTTAGGGAGTCAAGGCTGGGGGTTGTCAAAAACAGGGCCTGTTAAAGTCTAAAAGTCCATTGAGGTAGTTAAATTGCTGTTGTATTTGTTGGACTGAACAGGTGTTTTAATTTTTCAAATGCTACCTGAGCCTCAATTGTCCATACACATTTTTAATGAATGGCTCTTTCAAAGCAGTGATTAGTAAAATCACAAAACTAAAATTTATATTAAATCATTGGTAATTATTGACAAACCCAAAAAAATCTGCACGTTTTATATTTTCTAGTACGTTCCCATTAAGGATGACCTCTACTTTAGACTGGTACATGGTCAATTCCTTGTGTGTTATCTCATAATATTACTTTATCCCTGTAAAACTCACATTTTTCTAATTTCACAAATAAGTAATGGTCTTAAAGACTTCTTAAAAAATTCTTTAATATAATGTGCTGTATAAATGTCCAGATTTTTAGAGAAGATAAGAATTTTGTCAATATAAACCAAATCATAAAGCCCCAAAATATCTCATAAGATGTCATTGACAAAAGATTGAAAAACTACAGCCGCACTGACTAAACCATAGGTCATTGCACAATATACATAATGTCTATTAGCAATACTAAAGGCTGTTTTCCCAGTTGTCTCCATCATTTATTTGAAAAAGATTATAGTTGCTGTGTAAATTTAATTTCATAAAGACCATTGACCTAGTTACTTGATTAAATAAAGACAAGGTGAGATAAAGAAAATAATTGCTTTCCACAGTAAGTATTTTAATTCATGGTAATCAATATAACGTCCCCGTCTTTCTATTCAACAAAGAAAAGCCTATAGGACTGTTAGATGGTGCAATAAACCTATTACCTAAATGCTCCTGAATTTAACTTTCCATGGCTTTTTGTTTGGGTTTGGATAGAGTACAAATCTTCACTTTGGGTAAGGGTGCATCAAGAAACAGTTCAATGGCACAGTCATATTTACGATGTGGAGGTAACTTAAGAGTTAGCTTCTTACTGAACACATATAGAAAGTCCTTATATTTTGAGGGTGGTAGAAATGGGTTTGTATATGCTATATCGCAAACTAAGCTTGGTAACAGCTTGTTTAGACAGTGTTTTTTTTTTTTAGAAAAATTATCTACTGTACTGTAACTTTTTAATGCCTGTCAATAGTAGGAATATGTTTTTGAAGCCAGTGCAAACCAAAAATAATCTGAGAAATGGAAGATTGAATAACAAAATAAATAGTTTTCTCCTGATGCAAAACCCCCATTTATACTGTTACAGAAGTGACATACAACAGAAAACAAGAGCCTGTTGGATTAGAATTTATAGAAAGGACTACAGGCTTGTATTATAAAGAAAGTTTGGGTAATTCCAGTTTATTAATTAAGGTAGAACTAGCGAAATTTTCTGCTGCTCCAGAATCAATTGCCCCCTTTTAATATGGTATTTAACACAAATTTCTTGCACAGATTTTGCCTAGTAAGACCTATCCCACCAGCTTTCATGTTAGCAGGAGTCACAAGGTTATTCTCCCTTGAAGGGCAACTAAACATCCAGTGCTGCTGTTCTTCACACTTAAAACAAAATTTTCTTTTTTCTGTCTGTTGTGTCTGATTGTTTTCAATGTAATCTTGGATTCCATTAAACTTTTTACACCCTTTCTTAACCTTCTGTATTTCACTTGCTAGTGAAATGATAATCTCAAACATATCATACAGATTGGAATCAATTTCTGTCATGTTAACATGCTGCTCCCCTACTTACCCCTGTAATCTATGAACATCATGAAAAATCCAGGGGGAAATTCATTGTAACGATCCAAACTTTTGCACTAACTCGCAAGAGATATTAAATGAAAAGCAAAAATGAACAGGAGATTTGTTGATGAAAGAACGAGTTTACTGTCAAAAATAAGGGAGATGAAGAGATCTTTCATCAAATTTATTATGCAGTCAAAAATTCCGAGTTAAAAACAAGTGCAGAGATTCGAAAACTAGGAAGGACTAAAGAAATATTCTTTTAACGTAGTGAAACAAGCATTTATCTGTCTAGCTTGGATACCCTGAGACATTCATAGTGACCTTCCTACAGCTGCTAAAGTGATGTTATAAACTACCTCATCCTTGGGAATTCTGTGAAGGATCACCATGCAGATGGCAGAAACAAGTGTCTAAAAATGGTGTCACCCTTGTGGAAAACAAAATTACATCTCAATAAGACATTATTAAATGTTAAACTTTGTCAAGGTGTATTATTCACAAAATGAAACATCAAAAACAAATTCCTTGAGTCTCAAAACCTTATAAACTATATATATTTTGTCCAAAGCTCAGCTTGTAAAAGTTGGAAATCATAATATATGTGCACTCATAGTATTGAAGGTTACATGGATTTCATCTCATAACAGTTCTGGTCTTGGCTCAGTTTGCTGTTTTAAATCTAATTCTAGTGACAGCATGTCTTCTGATTTTTGACTCATGGTGGCTCACCTTTCTACTTCATTATGGGTTTTATGTTTGACTTTGGCAGCTGACTTCTAGCTGTTCACTTTTAACTATGTCAATGGTTTAACATTGCTGTTTGATAATAGTTACTTTTACTTTCATCATTAATTCTCAGTACAGTTTCCTGAATAAACACGTATTTCCTGTTTTAACTACCCCGTTCATGCGGGTGGCAACTTTCCGTTTTGCCAGCAGGTGTTTCAGGGAGGTCAGCTGAAACTAAAAAAGGAGGTGGACTTTGCCTATGTTGTGATCTAGCAAACTATACTGGATAATGCTAATGGCACAACACCAGCATATTTTTATTAATACTACTCTCTGTTATCTCACTTGAACTTGGTCTGTTGTAAACATCAGAGTCCCTCTGCTTCAACTCGTCCCAGTGGCAAAGAGCACATTTGTTCATTAAGCCTAAGTGCAGTGAAGGGACAACATCACAATCAAGTCAGAGAATGTTCCAAGCTAAATTCAAAGAGCATCAAAAACACATTTAAAAGGATTAGAAAGGTGAGAAAGCATAGTAGCATTAGACTGTTTACTAGTCAGCCTCCAAGACCTGAGAAATGCTGATGCAGTGCTGAGTCGTTTTATGAAATGTACACTGCACACTGATGCAGCAGGTAACTCTTTTCAATTAAAAAGGACTTGACACTGCTGGGAAAATGATCTAAAATATTTAAGAGCTTGTTGATCACATGAGATGGCTTGAATTTCCCAACAGTCACAATTTTTTAAGGGAAATGGACAGTAGCCATTCAAAATATAGATGGCTATACATCAATACAAACAGACCTTGCCTTTTGCAGTCTTGGAAAGGGCACAAGAGTAATCGCATAAATAATAAGATGCTCACCATTAACCGAAAGGTACCGTGGGCTCCTAACAGGGTATACTGGAGGTTGTGAAAATGTCCCAAAAATGGTTGGACACCTCTAACTCTGGGGTTGATACCCCCAGATAGTGTGTACTTCCCACCATGCACTTACTTCCAGTAGTGGTCCATCAGTTAATCACTCTGTGAACTGAACTGTCTTCATGTGCCACTTTATGGGTATCACTATCAAAAAGGTGCATGGACTAGTTACTCCAATTTCCTGCTAAAGCCTTGCTCCCTTCTTGTATTGGTCCGGTTTTTACTAATTTGCAGTTTGATTAAGTGAAACTGTCTACAATAGTTTCATACCAACAGTATTAATCTTTTACTTTATCAGCTATTTGCCTACCTTGGTCTTTTCCTACTATTTCTCAAACAATTTTACTGCTTACTTTGAAACTGTCTACTGTAATGTGACTCTCAAATACAGACATCACCTAATTCCCCACATATTTTTCCTTCACCTATTCAGTTGTTTGTGATTGTGTCCCTTAATGCCATATTGCCACATTACTGTGCATTGCTTTCAAGCTTAAAAAACATCAGTTTCACTGTCTTGCCCTCTTAGTTGTTTATTGGTGTTATTTATGATAAAGTTCACTTGCTTATTTGTGTCAATCCCTTTTCTTTTGCCCTTTTAAACAGATTTTAATTTGAAGTTTCCTTTAAAATTATTTTTTTACTTTAGCTGCTGTAATTCCTTCTCAAGAATGCAAAATAATTTCTAGTAGACATCTAGTTAAAGTCAACATCATTATTAGTTTTATAAGGACAAAATGGGAAGTTTAGTTTAGAATACTTCAAAAGCAGAAGATTTTGTAAAAATCTACAAGTTAATTCTTTCTCAGCATTCCATCCTTATAATATATGTGTGTTTTTCAGCTGAACAGACAGAACAGGTCTCTGAAAAGGCTAAGTATGAAGTGTATGGCAAAGCTGGGACCTGAAGTTCTTGCAGAAATCAACATTGATGACGGAGAAGGAAATGATGATTGTAAAACATGCACCTCTGTTTCTTGTCAGCAACAAAAGAAAGGTGAAAAATCAACATCTAAAGCACTACAAATACAAATAATGGAAATGTTGATTTTTTTTTCACATGCCTTTTAGATACTATTCTGTTCAACTTTATGAATTATACTAAACCGTCAAAACTTGATAGCTCTGTGTTTTTCTTTTGGTTTGTAAGAAGGAGTCATTACAAAAAAAAGTCAAAGATCGAAACTATTATGTTGGAATTAGGAGAAAATAAAAGCCTCCTGTATGGCAGGGGTGTCCAACTCCAGTCCTGGAAGGCTACTGTGGCTGCAGGTTGTTCTTTTTGCCACTTCCATAATTAGTGACCAATTTTTCTTGTTAATTGACTTAATTTCCCTTCATTTTAATTGATGTGTCTTTTTTAAGAATCAGTCCTCTGAATTGTTTTTTTCTTAAATGGCTGCCAAACAAAAATGAGATGTGAAGTGAGCCAACAGATGACCAGCTAAGTCAGAACCTCAAACTCCAACCAATTTCACTTCAGTCAGATTCTCAATTAGAAGCAGATATTTATTGTTAAACTCAACTTGCTTGTATGGAATGTTATTTTATTTTAATAAAATCAATAAAATGCAAAAAAAAAGAAGCAGGTATTTGTTGTTAGTTAAACTTGTTATTTAATTCTTTGTCATGTTGGTGTTCTCATTCTGCAACAACAGACATTTCCAAAATGTTTTTTTGTGAACCTGAAGAGGTCATCATTATTAAAAACTTCACCTTTGTTTATTTTCAGATATTGTATATGTTGATTCTTTTTGTATTCCATTATTGTTTGGCCGCTAAATAAGGAGAAAAGAAACAAGAGAAGGGGGTCTGAGTCTTAAGTATCACGTCAATTACAGTTAAGACAAAAGAAGTCTAGTAACATCAAAAAACTGGTCAATAATTAAAAAAATGGTTAGAATGAAAACTTGCAGCCACAGTAGCCCTTCAGAATAGAAGATGGGCATCTATGCTGTATGTTATGTTTTAATGCTAATAGCAAGAACCAGTATTATAGGTACAGTGGACAGAACCCATCCCAACAGAATCAGCATGAGTCCGGAACCAAAACTGGGGAAGCAGTGCAGCACAGGGCAAACTTAAGGATAAGATTCAACAATTCAACTAACATACTAAAACTTCGATCTAGAAAGAAAAACAAAAACATATATAAACTCTGTAAAAGAAAAAATGCAAAATTCATGACATGGTGCTGTACATTCCTCACCCATGCTCATCTCTACCACATGTATTGAAACAACTGGTGGAATTTTTAAATATTTCTGGGTTCAGGATTAACTTGAATAAAAGCATAATATTCCAAGTGAACAGTCTTACATGTTATCTTACATAGCATTGGTTTTCACCTGCACTTACAGTCAGAAAAACTTAAAGGTTTTTTCAATTTGATAGAAAGTATCAAAGCAGTCATTAGCTGCTCATCTCTTCATTGTACCTTAGCTGGGAAAACTAATATTGCTAAAATGAATATCCTTGCAAAGTTCAATATTTCTCATAGTATTTACATACAGTATATAAAAAAATTCTTCATAAATGTGTACACTTGTTATCCAGTTCATTTAGAATGCAAAATGGCCATGCTAATGGTTTGTTCTCTGCTCCAGTCAACACTAATTATCGCCATTTTCCCAGTGGTACATCATGTACTCAAAGTATGGTGCAACTTAGGAGATACTTTAAAACAGAAGTACTATTTCCATGCATGACTTAAAGCAGGAATGCTCATGTTTAAGTCCAGGAGGACGCAGAGGCTAAAGAGTTTTTATTCCTAACCATTATTACACTGTAATTACTGCACAAACAGCCTTTTTGTGCTTAATTTTATTTAAATTGTTTGTTTATTAAGAGTCTCTTGCCCCTTAATTGCTTTTTTAGTCTTACACAGCTTTATGCGTTGTTTTAAATTGGTTTTTATTTTGTTGACCAGCTGCCCATTTACAATGAGATGTAAATGACAAAGGAAACAGCAGTTCACCAGCTGTCGTGGCCCCATTTACACCTGTGGAGTCGTCAGTCCATTGCATGGGCAACACACACCAAACACACACTAGGGCCAATTCATTGTCACCAATTCACATTACTTGCAAGTCTTTGGACAGTGGGAGGAAACCGGAGCACCCAGAGGAAACCCTAACAGACACAGGGAGGACATGCAAACTCCATGCAGGAAGGACCCAGGGCACAAACCCTGGCCCTCCCTACTGTGAGGTAGCAGTGCTGCTGTTGTGCCTTCTTGCCACCCAAAAATGTAAATTTGCTTCATAGAAATTTTAAGTGCAACTAGTTACTGATTTAATTAATTCAATTAAAATTTCATTTGTCACATACAAGTATACACATCGTGCAAATTGTAGTAAAATGCTCAGTTATAGAGGTTCAAGAAGAATATACAGTAAATGTTGTATTAAAAAAATATCCACACATAACTTATGGCTTGATTAAGAGAGCTGCTGCTGTCGATCACATGCTTGTAGGTGGCAATAAGAGTTCAGATCTGCTCAGTTGTAGTGCAGGTTTTCGTTTAAAGGCATTGACATTCAAATAGAGCAGGTCCAGTTTGTTGATCACAAGTTGATCATACTAATTGAAGTTTGTTTGTTCCAGTGTCCCCCAGGTAGGTCACCAATATTCTAAGGTCAGAATGACTCACTCAATGAAATATTTGTACAAAGTGAATTACTTCTGTTCCAGTGTTGATAAACATTAACTTTAACAAGAGTTGGCTTTCTGGCAACAGGCATCTACTAGAGGAAACTGACCGACAGGCCAGAAATACCTCAACCAAGCTTCAGTGTCATCATGCTTACTGCACTGTAAGCCATAAACTGACTGATATGGTGCTGCTGCATTCAGTTTCTGTCTGGTATTTGTGTACAGGTCAACATAAAAAGGCAATTTGCCTGGTTTTCCTAACATAATTAAGGTAATTGACTGCACTCGTTTTTGAATAAGGGCACATAGCAAGAATGAAGCTGCTTTTGTTAACCATAAGCAGTTGCATTCCATTCTTGACCTTTCATATATGGCGCTTCACATGACGGCATGCAAACACTATAACTGGACTTTGACGGCCATTTCCCCCACAGTGCTCAAAGCGTGCGCACCCTAGTAACATAAGTGCCAAACCTCTATGTACATAACACAGTCTTTATGGTGCACACACCCATTTACTGTCATAAACTGTCATAAAATTAAAAATAAATATTGCCCTAAATTTTTTTTACAAGTGCTACTAGTGAAAAACAACAAGGAGATTCATGTTGGATTAGTGGATGCCCATTCTAAATGCTTTTTATCAAGTATGGACATAATAAATACAATATGTGTCCAGTAATTAGGGAATATCGTAAGCCGTCTTTTAAATGTTATCCTACATTGATTTAGGAAACCTCTGCAGCTATTAACATCATCTGCATATTTAACAGAATATGGAATCAATAGTTCTTTGGCGTGACTGTAACTAGCACCAAGCTGAGGACTGCTTGTAGCATCTAAATTTTGGGTTAGTCCTTCATCAGTGTTTTCATTATTTTTACCTCCCCCTGCAGTTATCTGCATGCTGTTGGAAAGGCTCAACTTGGAATAGCTCAAACACATCCAAGTTTTTATTACGCAGATCACTTTTTAAGACTGAACAACCTGATGACAAAGCCAAAACATAAATCAAAAACCTTATGGGAAAAACACTACATAAATTATAGTATTTTTATTATGTCGAAAATACAAACAAAAGTAACAGACAAAAGGTACTTGACATGAAAATAGATTTAAGCAAGGAATGTGTGGTAAACAAAATGGCAACAATTGTAACATAAACAAACTTGTGACTGAAATGGCCTGAATAAAACCGAAACTATATGTTGTAATAAGGAATAAACCTAAAAAATAATCATTGATTCAAAAACCCCAAAATAGGGTTTCCTTTTATCCAAATATGGGGAAAAAAATACTAAATACTGTACGTCTTTTATAACAAGCACACAAAAACAAAATAGTTACTGGAATTGTGGGGCAAACTCTTCCTCTTCTTTTTAATTCTAGTTATTTTTCCTTCTAGTTTGGAGCTTAAAAAATTATATGCATGAAAACATATGTGATATTTCAGTGTTTGAATGACTTAAACAATAATGCTCAAAGAATTTTTCTGTGCACATTGATAGAAAGAATTATTTCATTCATTTATACACTGCTGCTTCACAGTCAACTAAACCAGAATAATACTTTATTAAAACAAAATACTGTATACCTTTTACAGTATGTGACTGCGAAGAGAATTGCGTTATCAATTCAGATTAGAACTAAATTGTGATTTTAATAATGATTTGTATTTGTCTAGAAAAGCCTATCATTTTTGTAATTTTCTATTTTACCTTCTGTCTTTATTTTTTATGACACTGTTGTATTGGAAATGCTTACTTAGTTTTAATATAATTCTGCAGAACTACACATGAAACTGCTGTCTGCACAGGAAGAAAAGAAAAACTTTGCCATTGAATTACAGGCTTTAAAAGACAGGCTAGAAGATGTCACAGAACAGGTAAAGTGTACTTTGAATCACTTATATTAAAATTATACAGTACAGTACAGTTTCCCCTAACAATTCTCTTTTTTTGTAATAGCTAATGAAAGAGAAACAAGAAAACATTGTTTTGACTGCAGAAATATTGAAACAAAAAAAAGTACTGAATACTTACAACAGAGGTGAGTTTTTACTTTTTTTTTTGGGGGGGGGGGTAGGATTTCACTAAATAAATCTTGGGTGCATGTGAAATTAGGTAGTTGTAGCTGAAACAGTTACTCGCTAGTCCAAAAACAGATACTTGTTCTTATTTTATGTAACATTTTCATAGAGATTTTCTTGTTGGAATAGTTGCTAAGATTTTACATATTTACTGTAAAACATTGGTCATGTTTTATTTCTAAATTGGCATATTATGACTTTTTACCTACATTGTAATAGTAAATAAGGGGTAAACAATAAGTAAGTAGCTGCAGTCATCTGATATTCAATGTACATATGTGAGAAACAAATCATCCTTTCAGTTCACCAAGTGGATGTACCTTTTTTGAATCACCTGTGTTTTATGGAGATGTCACATACAGGACGAAAAAGGGTGTGAGCCTTGCTAAAAGTGCTAAAAAGTATGCCAAGACCTTATCTTCTCAGCCCAGATATGGGCTTGCTGCAGGCTGCTAGCCCCCCACCACCACAGGCAGGCTTTAGCATGCACAGGCCTAAAAAGGATCATAACAAAAATATAATTTTAAATGTTCAAAGAATACCAAAATGCCCTTCAAACCATGTAACCTCTCGCTAGATGAAATAAATCCTGACAAGAATCTTTCAAAATTGATAATTTATTAGAAAAAGAGCAAAAGGAAGCATACAGTTAGAAAAGTCAGGTAAAAAGGACACAAAGGAAAAAACAAAAACAAACCAGGGCCAACCCCTCCCTGTAACATAACTTTTTTTTTATAAACCAAGGTCTTAAGGATCATCTGATGTAGGTGTTTCAACTGAGCAAGTGCTTCTGCCTTCTTTCATTATACATTTTCTTATGGTGTAGTCATGAAAACTGACTTTAACAAAGAGGGTCCCTAGGGTTCTTTGATACTTTGATGATTAATTAATGCCATGCTCTCATCACGATTTTGGCCTGGAGATTCCCTGTTATCTCAAAGATCTCTGACTGCTGTACCATGGATGCCCCAGACCTTTAGAAATGGGTTTGTAGTCCTATCATACTTATGGGAATAATAGATTTTCTACCAGAAGTATAGTTTAGCTGTATGATGGGCAGCACAGTTTGTAGTCACCAAAACACAGTGCCTGAGAATAAATTGACAGTGTCTTTTATTATATGTTGTGGCGGACCTGGCATTACCTCCCCTGGAACGCTAGGTGGAAGCCCCCCTGGGTTGCAGTGGTGCCTTGGACTCCCGCAAGGTTCCATGGGAGATGGAGTTGGATACAGCCCTTTTGGGATCCGAGGGCGCCTCCAGGGGGTGCTGCAGCAGCTGACTCCTTTCTTCCAGGTGTGGCGGAAGAGCTGCCGGAAATATGTCAACAAGCAACTGGAGCACTTCCAGGTGTCGTATTAAAGGAGCCAACAGCCACTACTCCAAGAACTAGAGTTGGGAGGAGGGAGACTAAGCTTGCCAGGAGGAGTGGAGTAACAAAAAGGAAGAGAATTGTGTTATGTATTGTGCTTGTGACTGTGTTGTACCGGGGGGAAAACGGGTGAAGGCGTTTACCACAAGGGAAAAAGGAATAAATTAAACCCATATGTGCCTTAAACTTCTGTCCCATGCTTGTCTATTGTCAGGTTGAGGTGGCAGTGCCCGCCTAGAGGTCTACAATGTATTTAAGAGATTTGAAGGAATAAAGGGTGCTTTTTGTTTACTGTAAGTTTCATCAAATCAGACATCACTTGAATCCAGTGCTTACAATCTGCTTATGCTGTCTGCCTCAAGGGCAGGCTGTATTTCTTTTCTTTGTCTGTTTCTACCTTTTTACAAACATGTTCAGAAATAACCTTTCTTTTGGGCATTATTTGCAGCCACAGTAAGCTTATGACCTTTCTTCAAGCAGAAGGTTTGCATTTGTATAGTTTTTCTTGGCCGTATGCATTTTTAGTGTATAAAGGCTCACAGCTTGTGTTTTGTCCTTATCTGCTAAATCTGTAAGGAAAGCAACTTAGCATAGCCTACAGCATGGACTGATGTTCAGCACAGCCTTACACATTTACACATTAGACTACCAGAAATCTGCACAGGACATGTTGCAAGTTTTTTTTTTTGCTCTCCTCTCTCTGTTTAGCTAGATGTGATAACAAAAGTAATCAGGTCTGTGCTTTAAAAAAATGTAACATCCAGAATGGTGAAGGGGTCCTTAAGATTTAAAAAATCTTTGGGAAGTTTGAACATTAATCTGCTACAAGCTTTGATGAGCTACATAAAAAAAATTCTAGTAAATGAACGTCTGACAGTTATAATAATGGCTGATCATGCAAAATAAGGTAATGCTAGAGAATTACCTAACGGTGCAAAGTGGAATTGCAGTTTCAGTGTTATTTTCAATAGGATTTACTACTGGGTAAGAAATTCATTCCACCTTTTCATTGTTTTTATTTATTTATTTATTTTACTTTTTTTGTAAATCAGTTTGACACGTTAAACTTCTTGTTCTTTGAGCCTGACATTCCATAGATGTGTCAATCTATCAACAAAGCCCATTATTAACAATAAATTAGAGAATATTCCTGCTGATGTACAAGGTAGCGCACAGGAAAATGTGTGTCACAGATAACAAACCCATTGACATTCTAAATGAATTACTGTTGTCAAAAAGAGAATAATTGGAGTTTAGGCTTCCATTTAGTTCACCGCGGTTGTGTCTTATGACAATATGCTTATGCAAAATGAATGATGTATTTAAAAGTCAGCAAGATTCATACAACTGGTTCTACTGATCATTGTTTGCCTCTACTTGTACTGCACTTTTAGAACGGCGAAGCTTTGTGCTGGATTAGTAGGTTTTTGGAATTTTCCTGCCAGATGGATGTGAATTGAAAGAAACATATTATCAAAATAATTTTGAAAGACTCCTTAAAAAACTCAGCAAGCAGCATTGCAATCTCCAGACAACCAGACAAAGGAAAATAATATATTTATCAGAAATTGTCATCATTTTTTGATGTTCTTTTAAAAAATGCATTTGTCGATACAGATTTAATAATGAAGTCTTCATAGCATAATACTACAGAAATGCAAATCTTCACCCTCAACTGGCTTTGTCCAATTCAGAATTATCATTCAATTTACGCACCCAGTCTAGGTGACCACAATTCCCAGCCTAGCTCAATCCCTGCTTTCCCGGTTACCCAGTATAGTTCCCATGAGGCATTTCAGATCTTCTGACATGATCTTTTCACTAGCCTAAGGCTAAACTGCAGAAGCCTTAGTTAATGCTCATTGAACTTTGTTGGTTCTACTACATAGTCCTGTGTCTTTTTACTACCACAAGTAGTATGGGCAGTGACTATTTTTATAAGGGGCCAGAAAAAAAGACATCAACTAAAACAGAAGTAAAGATATGTAACTATAGAAATCAGATGAACACGGTCATATAATCAAATCAGAATTTATTACATAAAAGTAATTTTGCTAGGAAACACAGGCTAAGCTCTTCTTTGTTATTTTCTCCGTAACCTCAAATGATAAGGAAGTGACTTTTGTACTGCAGAAGTAATGTAGTAATAAAACAATGTGATTTAACTCTTTGATGTAAAAACAGACAAGGAAAAGCATTTTGCTGGAAACAACCTGTTTACTGTCTCCTGTGAAGCAGTAATATAATTTAACCATTGGTGTAAGGAAACTATGTATTAGGATGCATCAATCCTTTACTGTGTCAGAGTCTATCTCGCAACTTCAGGACAGTAATATAATTCTATTCAATGTACAAATAACAACCTGTTTAGCTACTCAAATTGCTTGTCTATATATATTCTGTTTTTTAGACAGGCATTGTGAGTCACATTGGATGGTGTATCCCAATGTTGAACCTCTGACTCCCCAAGCACTTTGTAAATAAAATCTTGGTCAAAATGGGTATCATAATTTCTTCCTTTAAAGAACCTGAAAGATTCCTAATTTAATGGGAATTCTACAGTACAGACCTGCTGCTGAGACCACTTCTAGGTCATTTTTTTAGAAACACAGTAGCAACTGCTTCTCCAGATGGCGGTACCCACAAGATGGCATCAAAAAGTAAACACACACACACAAAAAAAAATCAAGTACTTAAAAAACTTTCAAATAGGAAAATTCAACTCTAATACATGCAACAGAAAGCTCCCCAGAAGAATACAGGAGAGCAGAAAAAAATTAAATTACAAGTATATTATAACATTCTTTAGATTTGTCAATTTTCATTCACATATCTCAAAATGGCGCTGAAGAGCCACACATTTTTTCTCTTGCAAATAATATCTGCTGCCTCTTGTCTTGATGGTTTTAAGATTCTAAAAAACTCCCCAGATGTGCTGTTCCCATTCTTATTTTCCATTGATTTCTATAGACATTTTATGTGTATTTTATTGATTGTTTTTATTTCTCTTTCTTAAAATGTCAAAATGATTGCAAACTCAAAATGTCTCAGTATTTACCAGCCATGAACCTCGATTTTGAATTATTTTGTAAAATGACTTGATTATTTCTAGTTTTTATGAGCTTGACTTGTAAATTGCTACAAAATGTGCTATACAAAAAATTATTATATGTATAATTATTTTCCAAGGAATAATTCACAGAAAACCTAAATATTGTGTTGCTTAAATAAATTTTCAGTGGGTATTTTCTAGTAAAACAATTTTTAATTAATCTTTCAGAAACTATTTAGTAATCATCTCTTCTCTTTTGAAAGTGTCAACTGGCTATTTCCAATATAATCATTTTTTTAACTCTTTACTATGAAGGCCTGAAAGATACAGAGTACAAGCTTCTGTGCCAGATGTGAACGGTGTAAACAGAATAGTGAAATCTTCATTCAGCCAAACTAAACTGTGAACCTATCTATATTTTTAAAGCAACTACTAAAACCATAGGTGATGTTATTTTTGACGTTTGGATCACTTGAGGCTACTGTTATATTTTTGTCAGTTTATTTGAGGTGTGATTTTTGAGATGGCATTTAACTCAGTGGTAATATATTTTTGCAAACAGGATAGTGTGTGACTGAGATTAAGGATTTATTTATCCATTTATTTTGCCAAATATAATAATTTGAGCTTGTTATATTAAGTTGATAAGAGTATTCCCTTAGTTATGTTAAAGTGTTTGTCTATATATTAGTGCATAGTCAATTGGAGGTTCTGTTATAACCCCCACAAGCTAAATAGTAAATGTAATATTCTAATAATTTTTTGTCCCTCTAACTACAGCCTTGTTGCAGTTTATCATCTGCCATGCAGCTGGTAAGGCATGGAGGGCAAAGAGTTTGTAACTGAACTTACCGTACATACAGAATGCATTGAATATACTAAAGTTAAGCCTTTGTAAGTTTGCCATAGAGAAATAACACAACTTTAAGAATAGAAGGTAACTGAAATTTACATGGGAAATTTAAGACTGTAATGAAATAGAGAAGAAACCTTTTGGCCTTTATTCTGCATGTGTTTTAACCTTTTTCTGAATTTTTGTGATTTGTTCCTTTTTAAGTCTTTTGGACAGAGAGATTTCTTTGTTACTCATTTTACTCATGCTAAATCCAACCTTGCCAACTCAGTAGCTGACAGATTTATGGTTACCTGGAAAAGACGCAACTACAGAGCATATATAACTGATTAGTAGCTTGACAATTGGATTCAGGTAATGTACATACACAATCAGACATTGCTATCTCTAAATAGGTCAATAAAGATTTGCAATGACATTCAACCATTGCATATACAGGTTTCCCTATGCTAATCAAAGTAGAGCATTCCTGTGAAACTTTTCACAAACTGAAATGGAATAAAGCAAAGAAGCAATTACCATTATTTTAAATGGGATAATTCTTTAGTGTTTCCAGACCCAAAAATAACCTACCAAACCACACTAAATATCACATAAAACCTAAAATAACACTAACAAATATTGGAAGTGGGAATGACATTTATTAATACACCTCATGCATAAATTACAAATAGTGCTTATACAATGTCATTTCACTTACAAGAATTGTGCAGAAAGCTAGTACCATGGAAGGCTGATAGGTGGTGGTGACCATGGTGTGATAGACTCAGTCAGAGTTTAGGTTGTGGGAAGTATAGGAGACTAGAGTGTAGAATCCATTAACATCTCATCATCATCTGAAGCCATCTGGGCAGGCAGGGCACTAATGTCTATATCTTCTTCTATGTCTGCCTGCCTGCCTCAATGTCAAAAGTCAAGGCTCATTGTCTCCTGTGGCTAACGTAGAAGGCTTGAAATACAACAGTATGCTTGACTGCTTAGCCTTGTGGGTTTTTCTATCATACAGTTCTTTATAGGCATTCAAATCATCCTGCAAATCTGACCCATGCCCATTGAAAGTTAAAGTCACACTTTTCTGCAATCACTAAAGCACTGTTAGTTGTCGCGAAAATCTCACACAAATGCTTCACGTTCAGTTCCTAGGCAACTTCCATTTCGGACCTTTCACTATTGCATTTGGCTTTGATTTGTATCCTTTCTTCTTGCAATTGTATCAGCTCAAAAACAAAATAAATCGAGATAAATCACAAATGCACACAGAGACAATTCAAAGTTATGGCTGCTTGATGCTAGTTTAGTTTTGAGGCGTGAAAATTGATGGCGACACTCTTGCTACTTGTTTTGCATGCTGCTTTTATAAAAGATTGCTGCAAAACAAATGCGTAACACTGTTTTGACTTTTATCCTTTTTTCGTATTAATCCTGTTTAGTTTTCTTTTGTTTAGCAGAAACAGGTACTAATGACCTTCTAATGTATGTCTTTTGTAAAAGTGAAGTGAAGCAAGCTGCTTTATTATTTTGTGTAGCACCTTTCATAGAGGAAATTAAAGAAACCATTTTTGTTGTATTGATTACATTAACATTTGCAAAATAATATTTTCATTTACATAGCTTATTTAAAATGTTCAACGCTGTGAAGAGATTTTATTAATTATTCTTATATGTATGTACAACTCACAGATGACACTTTAGATTTCACAAAATTGAATCTCATATGTATATTCCCAGCATGATATACGTATTTGAAGGTATTCAGCTTCTGGAATGAAGGCATTGAATATGTAGATAGTAATAAACACACACCAGAAACTCCATTTTGGACAATTTGCATACACAATGCAGATCCTAAGGCTGATGCAAATGTTTATGACCATAATGCTGCATTTATTTTCGCATTACATTTTGTGATGCAATCACGTTTCTCCATCTCCATCACTCAGTAAATCACTTCATATATTTTGGTATTTATTTATCAATGACAGTTTTTACAAATGTGCAAACTTGGTTTAGAATAATCTCAATTGCAAAAGTTAAATGAACTAACTCCCAAAGAAGACAAAGTAAGTAAAACTAATTACCAATGAAGATAGAGTGTTTACTCAAGTATTTTCTGCTTAAATATGTTATTTAATTCAACAAGGAATTACCCGAGCATGCAATTATACATAACAGCAAAAATTTAATCATGAACCATGAAACCATACATGTTATTTACAGGTTCTTTCCACATATACAGTATGTTATGGCCAGTCTGTCTCTTTTGGAGAGGGGAAAAATTGTAGGGAGAATCCCAAAAGTGTTGGGGTGCCAATTGGGTTGCCACTTTTAATTCTCAAATAATATAGCTCAAAATCAGTGCTTGAGGCACAAAAAAGAAACAAAATAAAGCAGCCATTCTGGCTTTGTGGAAAGGTTTGGCTCTTGAGAGCAGGTCAGTCATAGCCAGCTCTGTCCTTTTACTAAGTCTGGGTCCAGATAAGAGGCTGACATTAGAAGGCATTGGATCTTTATAGTCCTATGGCTGGAAGGGGCGGGGCTATTTTCCCACAAGGGGTATCTTCTTGCTGCTTCAACGGAAGAGAAAAAAGATGAGACTGTTAGTTACAGTGTCCCCTCTCACCCCAGCGGTGTATTGCATACCTGTGATAAGCCAGGAGTGTGTTTCAATCTATATACATGAACATTATAAAGTCCTTGTGCTGTATTAAATAATCATAACTGCATGTGCATGATATGTAAATGATAAAATGAATCTGTTAAAAGGGCAAGTAAAATAGTTTATTATATTTTTACATAGATATGTTTTTGAAATTGTTACTTTTCAACATATCCACCATCATCAAGTATACAAATTATGATGTTATTCTGAACTTCTACAAATACATTTTGCATTTGATTTTCAGTAATACCTTAATCACATTAGTTATCATAGTTCACGTTCATCTAAAGAACATGGTTTAGTTGTGTGGTGCATCTTTCTTGTAAGGGGTTCTAAATCTTCTTTCTTAGGACCATGATGACTGAATTTAGCTCAGCCAACTAGAGGATACAGCCCACTTTCTCTTCTATTGATGTCATAGGTCAGTCACATTTCTACAAACAGAGTAATGAACAAATTAATAAATTAATTAAAATTAATAAACTTTTACAAATTCTCTATCAAACTATGATAACATAAAAGAATCACACTTCACAATGTTCTTTACAGATTGATTTTATCATCCATACAACTGAAATTATGACCTCCGCACAAGGCCATGTTGAAGTGTTAATGCCTGCTTGAAGTACTATAGTTGCTTACTACAGTTTCATATGCACTGTACATTCCAACAGAAGGTTTGGGGTCTGCATTTTTTTTACTGTTAGCTTTAAAGCATTAGTTATTCATTCTAGTTTAAATTGCATATATTAAAATATTTTCATTGCAACAAAAATGCCTAGTTTTACTGCTTTGCACAAATCAAAAATAATATAAAGCATATTTAAATGCTTAGAGATATTAAGACACCAAATCAAAAAAAAAATCAACAGCCTTGTATGTTTCAGGTCTCGGAGGTGCTAGTGGGACCTGCTTTCTTAAATACATCATTGTGGTTGGCGTGAGCTACAAAGGTGCAAGACATTAAGTAACACTTAACAGCATACAGTTCTTTGCAGTGTACACAATAGTACATATCTGTACTTGCTCACATTAAGCCACATTAGAGTCATCAGTTATCCTAACAGTAGACCTTTTGATTTTGGGAAGAATCAGTATGGGAACAGTTTATCAGATTTTCTCATTTCTTTTGATTTATTTAGCCATTGTATTTGAAATGTCATATTTAGAGTACAGTACTGTTGTTTCCAATTACTGTGGGCCCAGAGAGACTTTGCATTCTAATGCCTTAGCCATTTAGCTGCAGTGTTTATTTGAGTAGTATTGAATAGTATCATATACAGAGAACTTTTTTATAATCTTCTTACACAATAACAATTACAGTTTATGTACAG
>JANRMT010062810.1:21228254-21263883 GCA_026402145.1 Polypterus bichir lapradei | reverse complement strand
TTTTTCATTGCTTCTTTAACACACTACTTCTCCGCTGCGAAGCGCGGGTATTTTGCTAGTGTACAGTAAATAGAATTCACATATAATTTCCCCTGTTGCCATCCACGTATACCAGTACCGTATATAGATTCAAGGTGTTGAAATCCTCGGTGGATCTACTTGAGCAATATGTGATCTGTAATTGTTCTAGTTATTTTAGCAAAGAGGAGTATGTGTCATTTTTGTCTAGCCTCTTGAAATACTTCACTCTTTATAGGTGTTTATAGGTGCAACAGGATGATAGTCATTCAGGCAGATCATACGTGATTTCTTAGGTACAGGGTAAATGGTGGATCTTTAAAAGAAAGTATGACAGACTGAGTTAAGGAGAGATCAAATATTGCCATGAATACTGATGCAAGCTGATCAGCACAGATCTTAAAACACATCTTAGAATGCTGTCTGGATCTGCTGCCTTCTTGGTGTTCACTTTCCTAAAAGTTCTTCTTAGGTTGTGTTCTGACAGAGTGAGTACCATTTTCTGACTCTGTGGTTCTCCTAATGCAGATGTATTGGCCTGTGGGCTCACGTTAGTAGAATTCACATTGAAGTGTGTGTGAAAATTGTTAAGCTCATCTACCAGAGAGGTGTCAGCATGACCAGAAAATGAAAGATATGTCAAAAATCCAAGCCTAATAAGAAAACAAGAGTCTGTCCTATGTTTCTTTAATGCCAAAATATCAGAAACGAAGATATAGTCAGAGAATAAGAGCCAGGAGTTTATTAACTACAAAATCTACTTGAAGCAACCCCCTTGCTTATCTGTAAATCTTGGATGACCCAGAAATCAAATGGCCTGACCATTGCATTCATGTTGCCATGTGGCAGGTGTCTCACGATGGTTATCGTAACAATCGGTAAACTTAATGCTGTGCCCATGCAATAAAACAATCTACCATCAGAAACATTAAAAAGAATAATATAAATCCCAAAAACAAACTCCAGTTTGCAAAGTAAAAATTTAAAAGATACATGAAGAGGTTGAAGCAGAAGGCAGGAAGGATAAGCAGAACTCTACATATCCAAAGAATTAATCTCAGTTAAAGATAAAAGAAAAGAGAAGAGGAATGAGAACCTGGATCATAATGAATGAAATGGAATGCCTGAAGTACAGCATCATCAAAGACATCACCCAAGGTATTAGTACATAAAAGTGACCCAGGTGGAAAGGAGATGTAATGTTTACAGATTATTATGAAAAACAGTTATATAAATGTCAGTCTGGTGAAACATACAATGCATCTGGAAAGTATTCACAGCTCATCACTTTTTCCACATTTTCTTATGTTACAACCTTATTCCAAAATGGATTAAGTTCATTTTTGTCCTCAGAATTATACACACAGCACCCCATAATGACAATGTGAAAAAGTTTACTTGAGATTTTTGCAAATTTATTAAAAATAAAAAATTTGAGAAGGCACATGTTCATAAGTATTCATAGCCTTTGCCATGAAGCTCTAAATTGAGCTCAGGTGCATCTTGTTTCCCCTGATCATCCTTGACATGTTTCTGCAGCTTAATTGGAGTCCACCTGTGGTAAATTCAGTTGATTGGACATGATTTGGAAACCCACACACCTGTCTATATAAAGTTCCACAGTTGACAGTTCATGTCAGAGTACAAACCAAGCATGAAGTCAAAGGAATTGTCTGTAGACCTCCGAGACAGGATTGTCTCGAGGCATAAATCTGGGGAAGGTTACAGAAAAATTTCTGCTGCTTTGAAGGTCCCAATGAGCACAGTGGCCTCCATCATCCGTAAGTGGAAGAAGTTCGAAACCACCAGGACTCTTCCTAGAGCTGGCCGGCCATCTAAACTGAGTGATCGGGGGAGAAGGGCCTTAGTCAGGGAGGTGACCAAGAACCCAGTGGTCACTCTGTCAGAGCTCCACAGGTCCTCTGTGGAGAGAGGAGAACCTTCCAGAAGGACAACCATCTCTGCAGCAATCCACCAATCAGGCCTGTATGGTAGAGTGGCCAGACGGAAGCCACTCCTTAGTAAAAGGCACATGGCAGCCCACCTGGAGTTTGCCAAAAGGCATCTGAAGGGCTCTCAGACCATGAGAAACAAAATTCTCTGGTCTGATGAGACAAAGATTGAACTCTTTGGTGTGAATGCCAGGCGTCACGTTTCGAGGAAACCAGGCACCGCTCATCACCAGGCCAATACCATCCCTACAGTGAAGCATGGTGGTGGCAGCATCATGCTGTGGGGATGGTTTTCAGTGGCAGGAACTGGGAGACTAGTCAGGATAAAGAGAAAGATGACTGCAGCAATGTACAGAGACATCCTCGATGAAAACCTGCTCCAGCGTGCTCTTGACCTCAGACTGGGGCGACGGTTCATCTTTCAGCAGGACAACGACCCTAAGCACACAGCCAAGATATCAAAGGAGTGGCTTCAGGACAACTCTGTAAATGTCCTTGAGTGGCCCAGCCAGAGCCCAGAGTTGAATCCGATTGAACATCTCTGGAGAGATTTAAAATGGCTGTGCACCGACGCTTCCCATCCAACCTGATGGAGCTTGAGAGGTGCTGCAAAGAGGAATGGGCGAAACTGGCCAAGGATAGGTGTGCCAAGCTTGTGGCATAATATTCAAAAAGACTTGAGGCTGTAATTACTGCCAAAGGTGCATCGACAAAGTATTGAGCAAAGGCTGTGAATACTTATGTACATGTGATTTCTCAGTTTTTTTATTTTTAATAAATTTGCAAAAACCTCAAGTAAACTTTTTTCACGTTGTCATTATGGGGTGTTGTGTGTAGAATTCTGAGGAAAAAAATTAATCCATTTTGGAATAAGGCTGTCACATAACAAAATGTGGAAAAACTGATACGCTATGAATACTTTCCGGATGCACTGTAAATGCTTCTTTTCATAGTGACATGTCTTCAAGTTGTAAAGAATTAAAGGGCCAGAGGTACAAGAAGAGGCTTAAGTCTTAAAGAAGTGAAGGAGAGAATGAGTAGAGATGGGGTAGGCTTATGTTTCATGGAAAGCCTATTAGAAGGATTAACCTTATGTGTGCATCAGCTCCAGATAGTCTTAAGTGTATAAGAGTAAGTTTTGGAGAAGAACCCCCCCTTACGCCCAGTCTCAGATTAAGGCAGCATGCCCAATATGAGATCTCTTACTTCAAACCAATCTAAACTAATAAAAGGCAAAGCCCTCACTGACTGACTGACTGACTCACTCACTCACTCACTCATCACTAATTCTCCAACTTCGTGTGTAGGTAAGACGGCTGAAATTTGGCAGGCTTATTCCTTACAGCTCACTTACAAAAGTTAAGCAGGTTTCATTTCGAAATTCTACGCGTAATGGTCATAACTGGAAGCTGTTTTTCTCCATTTACTGTAATGGAGATGAGCTCGAAAGCCGTGGGGGCGAAGTTTCGTGTGACATCATCACGCCTCCCACATAATCACACAGTACGTAGAAAACCAGGAAGAGCTCCAAAAACCGCTGAAGAAAACATGCATTATATAATTGAGAAGGCAGCGAAACAATAAGAAGCGAGCGAGTGACATATACAACCATATTCATGAGTGATGCTACTACGGAAACAAAGCACGGTGTAAACCTAAACTTTAAATTAAGTTCATAGACAGGCTGCCGCTGGCGTTTGTAATTTAGTGCCTGCCCATATAAGGCCGTCCGTCAGCGGCAATCCAATAGAAACACTGCCGCTAAATATTCACGGGTAAAGGACTGTGCTTATGCAGAGGAAGATGAGATGGTCAGGGTGGTGTTTGGCACAAACTCAGCGAAACTGCGAGAGAAAGTTTTAAGTGCCGAGACTTGGGTAACATTAAATACAGCCGTGGACATAGCACGACATGGCACCAGCACAGCTGGGAAACTTCGATGCATGTACACCGAGCGGCTCACGTGAACTGACGCAGTGCACAGACAAAAAGCAACAGTTCCAAAGAGCGCTGAACAAAAACTGAATTACACAATTGAAAAGGCAGCAAAAAAATATGAAGCGTCTGATACATACAAGCATATTCATAAGTGCAGCTACTGCAGAAACAAAGCACACGGTGGAAAAAGTCAATGTCCCGCTAAAGGAAGACAGTGTAAAAAAAAAAGCCCGTGCATGCAGTGTGTCAGGTCTCAGATAAAGAAGAAGATGAGCTGTTTATTAATGCAGTAAGAAACGAATCGATGAATGAAACCTGTTATCTTTACAACGATTGAGAAACACGGAATGTAACTTGAACACAACACATCCTACAAATACGAACCTGATTGAAAGAAATAATGATAATCAAATCCTTGATGACAGCAACACTCAATAACACTCATAAAACAATTACTGTATATTGACAGTCATGTTACATTATTTTTAAAATGTTCCCTTTTCTTTTTCATAGCTTCTTTAACACACTACTTCTCCGCTGCGAAGCGCGGGTATTTTGCTAGTATTTGATAGGATGGAAAAGAGGGAGTACTAAACTAACAAAGATGGTGAATGAAAATACTTTCAGTGATAGCCAAACATGAGCATTAAGATAGAGAGATGTGTGGCCTAGCAGAGAGATAATCTTTGATATTTCTAAAAGTGCAGCGAGAACTGGAAGCAACTATATTCTAAACCAGATTGGAAATGTCAATGCAGAAATATATGATTTAAAGGAAGAACATTTGGACTGCTTAATTGTGTACCTTGAAACTGCTTCATAGGCGCTGTGGAGGACTGCCGGTTTCTCATGCCGGTCCTCACCCCCAGGCCACCAGGAGGAGCTCTTCCGACAGCAGGATAGTGCCCCGAGGTCCAGCAGGGCCTCATGGACTTTGTAGTATTTATACACAGCCCTGCTGGATACCTTGGGGGCCACCAGGAGTCGCTTTTGTGCCTTATGACCCGGGAGTACGTCACGGTCACGTGACGGGAAGGAACGACGTGCTCCTGGGTTGAAGTAAAAGGACTGATTGCCCTGACCAGGAACACCTCCGGGTCAGGGGCTATAAAAGGACGATGCCTCAGTCCAGACGCTGAGCTGTGCTGGGTGGGAGAGGAGCAAAGTGTCTGGGCGAGGATAGAGAATATTTTGGTAGTGTTTTTGTGGTTTAATATATGAATAGTGTGGAAGGTGCTTGGTGCACTGTGCTTAAAAATAATAAACAGTCTGGGACTTTTATCCGGTGTTTGGAGTCATACCTGAGGGTTCAAGGGAGCACTAGCGCCCCCTACTGCCACACTGGCGTAGCCGGCAGGATCCTCCGCCTGTTCCAAGGCGGGACCTTTATCAAGAAATTTTGTTGTGGACGGCCTGGCGCAGCAGGGGACCCCACCCACGTGCTGCGTGCACACAGCCCCGCGGGGTAAATAAACCCCACGGACCGCCAGGGGTTCGCAAGAGGGCCGTTTTCCCGTGCCGCGTGCGGGCGGCGTGCACGGAAGGAGTGCAGTGGGCTCCCACAAGCGCGCCGTTGCTGGAGGTGCCCAGGATGGCATGGCGTCCAGAGGGGCCACGCCAAACCTCCTCGGTTGGACGAGTCCGGGGTGGTGAGTTCCCTGCCTATCGGCAGCCGGCCCGTGGGGGCTGGGTGTATGTTTTCTTTTTCAGGCAGGGACTTCCCGGATCCACGTCAGTGGTGGGTGCATGCCGGTCTGCGGGGCTCCGGCAGCATGGCGGCAGCCCCGAGGGCTGTGGAGGAGGAGACGCTGCAGCTCGAGAGGTGCCGGCAACAACAAGGCTGCCGGCAAGCACGTCGCCGCCACAGAAGGGGAGGCAAGATGTCCGCGAACTAGAAGTCCCTCCCCCTGACAAGCACGCGATTGGACGGTGTGTCTTGTGTGCCCGCCAATGACTGCAGAGAGGCGGGACCAAGGAATGTCCATCACGGGCAGGGGGGGAGACCCGATTGGGCCAGAGGAGGAGGCCCACAGGAAGTTGCCGGCGTCGGAGGCTGACAGACAGGTAGGCTCTGCGTTGGTTAACTTCCTGTCTTTGCCGGCTGCTCTGGCGGAGCTGGAGGTGTGCCTTCAGCCCGCGGAGCAGCATTTGTTCCAGGTGCTACGTGCCCTCCGGGCAGAGATGCAGGTACTGGAGAGTTAGGCAGTCGCGTCCATAGAGGAGCTACGGTTAGCGATCCAACGGCGCGGCGCTGGATTCTCCAGCCGGGGGTGCACGGCGGGGAAGGTAGGTTTTATCGTCCCCGTACAGCATAAGGGAGGGTCTGCTGAACATGGCTGTGATTCTCAGGATCAGCTTCAAGTAAGCAGGCCTCCGACAGTAGGTGCGGCACAACGGGCTGTGCGCGCGGCGAGGGGGGAGTCCATAAGGATGCTGCCTGGACACGGGCTGCTGAGTGCCCCGGGTCCTAGCGCCCTCCACCCCGAGTTGGCCGCAGTCTCGCGCCGCACTGTAGAGACGCAGACGGGAAAGAGGCTCTTTCTTTCTAATAAGGACCGTCAGGGCGTCCCAGAGTGAGAGGAGGAATGGGAGGCTGGTTGCCGCTTCCTCCGATAAGTTGGGACGTGCTGCTTGGTGCACGCGTCCGGGTGCTGGCCACCTTCTGCAGAGGCAGAGGGAATCCCTGAGGCCGGTGGAGAGGAAAAGACTGCAGGCGGTTCCAACACCAGGTGGGACATGGGACCCATGGAGAGGGTGCCGAAAAGGCAAGTGCCGGGGTGTCGGATGGAGGGGGGAACGCTGCCAGTGCGTAGCACAAAGAGACGCCGGGGAAGGGTGTCTAGGCAGCGGTTCTGCCCCTCTCTTTCTGTCTGTTTCAGGACCGGACCCCGGACTGGCAGTAGGACCCACTGGGCCGTCTGCGGGAAGGACTCTCCGCTGGTGAGGGGGTGCCGCCACAGCTGCCGGACGCCACGGAGAAGCGAGGGGCTCCTACCAAAGGGGCGCGGAAACCTCGGAGGGGGTGCTGAACGAGTGGGCGCCGGGGTGCCGGTAAGAGGGGGGAGCGCAACCTGTGCGAGACACGGGGGACACCAATTGGTGGTGTCCAGGTGGCGTCTCCGCCCCTATCCCTGTTGGGAGAACAGGGCCGGACCTCGGCGACCCAGGAGTAGGACCCGCTTCGGGGGTATGCTGCCCTCGCGGGACGGGCCGCTCCTCCCGAGTGGTCTTCGCTGGCTGTGGGGCAGTGTCGAGGATGCCAGGGGCCACGACCCGGCCCGGGACGCCTTGAAGGACCGGAAGTGGGCATGTACCCATCTAGGATCACGTGGGGGCCGCCTTCCTGGTTGCTTTGGGGGCCACGGGTTCAGGGCATGGAAGCCCCACCCTGTAGGGGCCCGTGGTCACCGCCAGGAGGTGCCCCAATACCTTGGGGACTTGTGACCTCAGCAGCTGCCACACCATGAAGTGCTGGGGGGAAGAATTAAAAGGGCGCCCGGAGAGCTGCCGGGAGAACAGCCGGCACTTCCGCCACGCTGGGGCGTGGCCAATGAAGGAGTGCCGGGAATCACCTGGAGCTCATCCGGGAGAATATAAAAGGGGCCGTCTCCCTTCATTCAGGGCTGGAGTCGGGTGGAAGAAGGACAAGGCACGAGAGGAGTGTGGAGGCGGCCCGAAGAAAAGTCATTTGTGTGGCCAGGACTGTGTGTTGGTGTTTGTGGTGCACGGGACTGAGTCTGAGTGACTTAAATATTGTAAATAGTTGTAGATAATAAACGTGTGGTGGTGATGAACAACATGTCCGCCTGTCTGTGTCCGGGCCTGGTCCACAGCGCTAAACAATTTACATACCCTCATAAAACTCAAGGTGCCAAAGTGGTTCTTCAGACTGATGCCATAAAGAAACAATTTTTGCTTCCCAAAAGATCCATCCACATAAAAGTTCCATAAATAACTTTTCCATCTTTATTTATTTAGCTCTGTATCAAGTTCCATAAACAACCATTATTAGATGACAATTGATTTTTGAAATATCAATGGTTTATGATTTTAAAAGGATTTTTGCTTTATACAATAACACAGGCTAAGTTCAGATTTTCTTCATCTGTTAGTATGTTGCCAGGTAGCCTACTATACTTTAAAGATTTCTGTTTTGTCCACACATTAGGACCCTTTTTATAGCCCAGAGAACCAATTTCATTCGATAAGAAAACCATCCAGAATTAAACTATTCTTTGACAAGCAATGATTCTTCAAAGAACCACAGTACCATTAAAGAACCATTATTTTTAAGAGTGTAAATGACACAGCGGGGCCATTACTTAAGAAAAACAGGATGTTGCCTGCTTGTAAAGAAATTTCTTGTGGATAGCCATGTGTCTTTATAAGGGTTATTGCAAGAACATCTTGCTGCAGATGGTGTATCTGTACATCGTTCTACAATTCAGCGCAGTTTGCACAAAGAACATCTGTATGGCAGGGTGATGAGAAAGAAGCCCTTTCTGCACTCACGCCACAAGCAGAGTCGCTTGTATGCAAATGTTCATTTAGACAAGCCAGATTCATTTTGGAACAAAGTGCTTAGGACTGATGAGACAAAAATGTAGTTATTTGGTCATGACAAAAAGCACTTTGCATGGCGGAGGAAGAACACCGCATTCCAAGAAAAACACCTGTTACCTACTGTCAAATTTGGTGGAGGTTCCATTATGCTGTGGGGCTGTTTGGCTAGTTCAGGGACTGGTTCCCTTGTTAAAGTCGAGGGTTGGATGAATTTAACAATATCAACAAATTCTTCAGGATAATGTTCAAGCATCAGTCACAAAGTTGAAGTTACGCAGGGGTTGGATATTCTAACAAGACAATGACCCAAAACACAGTTCGAAATCTACAAAGGCATTCATACAGAGGGAGAAATACAATGTTCTGGAATGGCCGTCACAGTCCCCTGACTTGAATATCATTGATAATCTATGGGATGATTTGAAGAAGACTGTCCATGCTCGGCAGCCATCAAATTTAATTGAACTGGAGAGATTTTGTATGGAAGAATGGTCAACAATACCTCCACCCAGAATCCAGACGCTCGTCAAAGGCTAGAGGAGGCATCTAGAGGCTGTTATATTTGAAAAAGGAGGCTCAACTAAGTATTGATGTGAGATCTCTGTTGGGATGCCCAAATTTATGCACCTGTGTAATTTTGTTATGATGCATATTGCATATTTTTTTTAATCCAATAAAGTTAATGTCACTTCTGAAATACTCCTGTTTCCATAAGGCATGTCATATATTAAAAGGAAGTTGCTACTTTAAAAGCTCAGCCAATGATAAACAAAAATCCAAAGAATTAAGAGGGGTTCCCAAACTTTTTCATATGACTGTACTGATATTTAAAGGCAAAACATTTTTATTTAATCAGATGACACATACAGACACTAAAGAAGATGTGGTGACCATCTAGGATTTCGACTTCCGATCATTTAACTCTTGTAAAAATAGAAATGATACTCAGCAAATGGCAGTTTCCTCACTTTTTCTGTATTAAGCACAACATGGGACAGGAACTGACTGGATCTCATCTTTTTTAAATAATAAAGATAAAGTAAGAGAAACAGAAGTGGTTGATTCTATAAGCACCCATGAAAAAATGTTTCTATTTGAAATTATCTTTTAAAATACGCAACATAACAAAGACTTATAATTTTGAGAAAGAAAGCATCTTTTGAATGAGAAAACACATACTATAGATGATACAACAGTGAAAAATAAAAATAAAACCTCTGCCAGCATAAATAGTAAATGATGTTACATGAGAAATTTCTACTCACTGTACATAACATATATTTCAAGAACAAAATCATAAAACAAAAGAAAAGGCCTAAAAGGACAGAAAAAGACTGTACATGAAAACTAAGAAAGAGCTGAAACATTTAGGCCTAGAAGAGTACTGAAAACTGCATCTAGTGATCACAGTAGCATTTAAATGGTTAGTAGAACAACTGATAAAAAGAATTGCTGTTGATGCAATTACAAATTATTTTCTTTACTATTGAACTTCAGTAAAATAAAAATGCAAAAGGGAACTTAAGAAGTCACAAAAATGCAAAATAAAAAGCAACAAAATGAGCAGGAAATAGTAAATAACCTAATTAAGTACTGGATGCAAGTAGAAACAAATGGCCTCCCTCAAGAAGAAGTCAAAACAAGCTCAGTATTTAAACTAGTAGAGTCAGGTGTGTTTCATGCCAGGTTTGATGTAATTTTACAAGTGCTGTTGAAAGAAATGAAAGATGATATTAATAAGACTTTAATAGCTATATTCCAGCTGTCTTCAGACTGGAGAAGTACCTGACAACTGGAAAGTTGCTTGTGTGACACCAATCAACAAGATGTGTGACAAAATGGATCCCAGTAATTATAGACCAATAAGCCTCACATTTGTCCTACCAAAGATTAAAGAAACTATAAAACTGTAATAATTACATTCTGTCAAACTACAGACTGGAGAAACACCTGAAACCTGAAAAGTTGCCAGTGTCACAAAATGGATCCCAGCAATTATAGAACAATAAACCTTATTTCTACCCTGTCTAAGACTGAAGAAACTATAATCACAAATGAATCAGAAGAATCCTTGTAAGAAATAATATACTAAATAATAACCAGTATGAGTTCATGAGAGTATGATTCTGCTAATCTAATCGACTTTTTTGAACTGGCAGCTGTTCAAACTAGTAGATAAGACCACAGCATATGACATAAATTAGTTAGAGTTTCAAAATATATTTGATACATTTTCCCACTGAAAGCTAATTTTGAAGCTAGAAGCCATTTGGCATTTGATGTAACTTACAAAACTGCTTTCAAATTCATTGATAGCACAGAGACGAAAGAGCAAGTACATCACTGCATTAAAAGACATGCCTCACTTTGACATGGAAAGGGAAGTAAAATCTAGCCTTAAACAGGGATGGCTAAGTGGGGACCTAATCCAGATCTACAGAATTCTCAAAGGGATGAGTAAAGCTGATGTAGCAAGATTCTTCTGTTACATAATGAATAATGAACTGAAGGACAACAATAAAAATTATAAGGCGGTATATTTAAGCCAGAAAGCAAGCCGGGGCTATGGGGACCTGGAATAAACTGCTGTATCATGTAGATAAGCTGTTGTGTAGAGATTTTTTTTGTTTAAGAAGCAAAATATAATAACAAAACACAGCCCAAAATAAAAGAAACACAGAAAATACATCTGTATATTGTGAAGACAACCAATGAAACCTGACATTCATCCTCTAACCAACCTGTTATACAATTAGTGAGACACAGTAAAAAATGATTCTAAAATGGTTCTTTATATAAGATCAATAATATGAGATAAAAAAGGAAATAAAATCAAAAGGTTCTGCTCAGCACGGGCCTGGCATGTTTACCATAAAATTATCAGGTTCTTTCCAATTTCAATAAAAGTTTTGGACAGGTCCTTATAAAAACAAATCTGAGAAAGTGGATTGGGATATTCTTCGAGTTGGGAGAAATATCATGGTATGAATATTACTGGTGATATTTCATGGCACCCCTTTACCCATCTAGTATTGCTCCATTTGGAGTGTTTCACTCCAGGGCCATCAAAGTGATTTTTTTTTTTTTTTACAAAACAGTTTTAGTAGAGGACATTCTTAAAACACGTGACCTAACTTGGACCATGCCTTTGGTACATTTTAGACAAAATATATTATGGCATACTTACTGCTTATTGAACTACAGTAGAGCATATTTGAATTTATGCCTCAATTTTGTAATCTGTAAATAGAAGAAAAAGTATGTCACTGGAAGGTTTAATTTGAAATACAGTAGCTCAAAAGATTAAATTATGTTATCAATGTAAAGATTTTTAAATATTGCAGACCCTAGTGACTTACATGGATTGAATACAGCTTTAGTTAAAGAAGGCTGAAACTGTTACTTACTGTATAGTATGGAGAGGCAATAGATGAGAGCTTCTTCCTTAAAATGTCCTCAACCTTTAATAAATGGTGAACCAATGGCTTGCCAGTAAATTGACAATAATTAATGTTGACTGGAACACAGAGAAAAACATGCAAAGAAGAATGAGAATAAGATTTGCTTTTCACACCTAAACAAAAAGGTGTAGCTTACTGGACTTTTACCAATTGGCAATATTTTATTGTATCAATATTTGCAGCCCTGTAATAGAACTGAGAGTTAGGATACTTTAAAAAAGGAAACAAGTTAAAAATGTATACCTGGCGTAACATTCAGGTGCATTCCGGGACTAAGTCAATTGATTTGAACATTGGGGTGTTTTATATATTGTTAGTTACTTGAGTCAGTTATCATTTTTTTTATTGAATATTTTTGTAACAGTGATATCATATCCTCATTTTATATTCATATTTATCATCAGCCATATTCAAAAATAACATTGATAATAGGAAGCAATTGCATATGTTAATACACTACATTAAATGCGTGCATTTTAACAGCACTTTACAATATCATGTAATTAAAAACATAGCCCAAATAGGCCTGTGGTGGCTCAGTAGTTTTCGTAGACGCCAATTCAAATGATGTAGAAATGGCAAAGATTGATTTGCTATTGTTAGTTCATTGTCATGGAAGGTCTATTCAAATTTCTTGAAGATAGCATTTTTGAAATAAATGCTCAATGGAGAGTTAAAAGCTATGTTAAGTCTTAAGGTATAATTGTTAGCTGCTTCAGACCATGATGGAGAGCAGAGTTGGAGTACTTAAGATAAATTAATAATATTAAAATATGATGTGAAAATAATGCAGCTATGAAGTTGTTTTTATTGTTAACATACAATGAATACTAAGCAGATATTTGTATGGTCTATGCTTACTGAGCAGCACTTTACCTAATTCATTTTGGCTTATATTCATTTCTAGGTAAGTGACTTTTTTGCGTCTGTGGTTAGTCTTCCCTCAAGTAGCAGGAGAAGTGAGTTGGTGTACAAGTGGCTTGCATGTGCTTGCACCTGCACTGGCATTTGACTAACTTGTACTGGGGATTTTTTTTGCTGCGAGGAGTGGCCGGCAAATGAGTAAAAGAATACATGTTGAAGTGATGACTTCTCTCAAGGAAAATTTGTAATAGTAAACTAATCCGTTGTCAAAGTCCCATAGACTGCTTCTCTTTTTAAAGATAGACAAATTCAGAGATTTGCCAATGCTTTTCAATGAGGGATTTAGAATTTTTTTAAATTTGGACAGCACAACGTATTCCAAGACATCTCAACAAAAACTGGAGTTCCTTGAAGTGTGCCAGTTTTCAATAAAATTGGTCAATTATGACACAAGATGTTTCATGTAGACAGACAGATGTGCAGATAGACAGAATGCAGTTAGTTTTTTTTTACATTATATGTAAATGCACCTAAAAATGAATTTCTTACCTTGCACTATTAATGCTTCTTTTCAATATTGCTGCACATATACTATTGGTTTCTGGCTATTTCCTTAGCTTCGGTTTGTTTGTGCATCTTTATGGCATTGTGCATTTGTTGAAAACATGACGATGATGAAATCAGGCATTGTCACATTAACTTTATTTCAGTTCAAGTATTTAAAACATTTAATTAATATTTGTGTTGCATGATTACTAACATACACCATCATAAAGTGTAATTCAGGGCAAACAAAATTAAAAATACGTTGTCAAATTTATTAGTAGGCTAAATTTTCTACTGTAGTTGATGATTATTGACAGACTGTAGGAGGGCAAGTTTGGAGAAGAGCTAAGATTAAGAATATAGAAGAATGAATTGTGTGGAAACAGAAACACTATGCAGAATAAAGCATGATAAGAGATGCTACAAGAAAGGTTCTGAATAAAGAAGTGGTGTTTTAACCTTGATTTCAATGTTACAAAGCTAGTGAGGTACTCAGAGAAATAGCAACAAATCTAAATAAACAATTGCCTAAGCCGCAAAAACTAAAGGTTCAGTCATCATAAAATCTTCTCTGTTTCTTGAGTTTATACAGAGTAAGCATTATATTAAAATGATAATTACAAAAATACACGAGTTATCATTAGAAAAAATATTCACTAAATATAAATGTTATAACTGCCTTTTTTTAAGAAGTTAAAAAATTAAAAATGTACAAACTATCAAAATGGTTAACTAAATCCCCAACTGCCCATGACTGTTACACCATGTATTTTCCAAATTTTGTGAAATACTCCTTATTTAAATCTTTAAACTTAACTTGTGATAAAAAGAGTCTGCTAAAGGATTATAGGTAAACTGCTTCACTCACAGGGGACCCAGAAATTATATCTGAGATGTCTTGAGGTAACACTGTCTTGGGGCTACGTGCTTTCCAGGTCAGTTTCAAAGAAGTGGATCTGGTAATTTTGGAGGTTCTTAAGGAATGTCAGATATTCAAATGTGAGACCCACTGTTTACTTTGAATTTTTGCCAGTTTCAAAGAAGCTGCCTGCAGTGTGTGAAGATAGCTGCTTGGACAGATCTTGCTGTGGTGAAAGTTGTTTTCCCTTATCCCTTTCTAGAATGCCATAGAGTTAGGAGCTAAAGAGATGCTGATGGAAGCTTTCTAAGTGTCTTTACCATTTTAGCCTATGTGTCCCTCCCCTATGCAATAGTGAGTGTGTTTCCATTTTTCTTTAGTTATATACTTAATACTCTCTCCAGTTGTTTTTATGACTGTATCCTGCATGAGGACTTCTGACACAGGGAGTTTGGGATAACATGTCATGTAACCTTCCTTCCCAGCAAGTAAAGTCCAGAACTTCCTGGGTCTTGCATTCTGACCTTACATGTTGAAAGATGTAATCTAAAGAGTAATATACATATCCATTGTGACATTTCTATAATTATCGTATATTAAATAGCAAATGGTCATGTACTGGCACAGTGGTTTGGGTTACTGGCTGATAATTCCTGGCGACTGCATTTTAACCCTGACCTCTTTATTCTGTGTGGTTCTCATCTTCTTCCAAGAGCGTTTTTTCTTAGTATTCAAATATTTTTCTTCTATTGTGCCAAAGGAGGAAAATGTGGCAAGTCACTTGCACAAGTGAATAAAGGACTGGGAGATAAATCTAGTGATCTAAATTGGCAATTTTTCACTTCAGACGACTCAGTCTGCGATTGGTAAATTGTCTGATGTCATGAAGCAATTTTTTTAGAATCTGCCATTCAAAGCTTTACGATAATTTAGTTATAGTACACGTGAGGTATTACAATAGTTGGGCTAGCATACTCTATATCTTTTTTTGCCTTGAACTTCCTGTAAACAGAGAGCAGCAAGGCAGGCTTCACCAAAGTAAGAGAAGACTGAAACTTTTATGTTAAAGAAAGTGGAATAATAGATTGAGAAAAAGGAGCCAGAGGAGTCATCCTGTGCAATTAGACAAATGGCAAGAAGTAAAATAAACACTGTGTGTCTAAGTTTTGGGAAGAAACAAGTACTACATAATTAACATCGTAATCCATCGTAATCCATATATATAATTACAGCTCAAGAATTAGGAATGTATAGCTGGCATCCTAGGAGGAAAACTGTATATATGTAGTAAATGTATACAGTATTTTAACATTAAAAAAAGCTCTATTTCGATTAATGATTAAAACCTATAAGTGCATGTATACTTACATTTAAGCAGTGCTTAACTGCCCATGTCAATTATTAGAATCAATGTATGAATGTATACAGGTAGTCATCAACTTACAACCTATACGTCTTACGACCATTCAACATACAACCACCACCGCGTCTCACAGGCAAATGACAGTTTTTGCCATGCTCTGTATGCCATGACTCATTCGTCTCGACCTCAGTTTATTACCTGCAGCTGTTTTGACTACGTTCAGTTACATTTGTCTTATGATTACAGGAAAAAAGGCAATTGATCTCAACACAAAAATTAAGATGATCAAGCAGTTTGAGGGAGGAAAGAAAGTGTATGCAATCCCATGTGACTTTAAGTTATTTCATTGTAACTGGTGTTCATTGCACACTCTGTATTGCTGCGCTGTGGCTTTCACATCCAGCTAACCTCTGAAGCTTCTGCATTAAGATTCACAATGTACCGCTTTGTGCGAACCACCACGAAGGGGTAATGAAATCCCACTAAACTTTATCCATTAATGTTTATTATTAACAGGCTGAACTGTTAAAATACAAAACATGTGTGTGCGCAAACTCTGCTGGTACAATTCCTCCTCTCACAGTTAACACTATGAACACTGGGAGAGGCTCACACTGATGACATAACAGACAAAGAAAGGATTCGTGAAACTGTTAAAGGTTTGTCACCCATGCGAGCAACAGTAATAGCGAAATAAAATTGTAGAAATCTCCACAATGTGCTAAGAAAGAACACAATATGATTTAAGGGACTTATTATACAGTATTATACATACAGTCAGGTTTGAATACATATACCAGTCTGTCTTACGTCCAGATTGACTTACGACTGGTCCGTCGGAACTGAATGTGGTCCTAAGTCAACAACTACCTGTATATACAGTGTGTGTGTATATATATATTCAGTATATATTATATATAGAATATATATATTTATGTATAGAAATTAAACAATATGACAGCCTGTAATTATGAGAAGTGTTTCATTTGCTTTAATGATATGTATTATGGATAAATATCTCTATATTTTATTAGTTAAAATATGTCTCTTAAGGGAATTGTATTTATTTTAGTATTTTTATGGTCACTGAACAATAACCATACAGAATTTCATTTTGTTAATAAAAATTGAATGGGTAACACCTATGCTCCACAGAGTGTGTTTCATAGTTTTATTATGAAAATACAGAAGTGAACACTTTAATATAAGGCTTCTTGATGTTTGGTTATGCAGGAGCTTAGTGTAAACGTTTTGCTTAAGAAAAAGAAAAAATTTCAGAATTGGCTGATCCAATCCAATCCAGTAACGTGAATATTTTTGATAAGTATCGACCTTCAAAAAACCTGATCAGAACATCAGGTAGGTAAAAACTCATCAAAAATCCTAGCCAAAGCCAATCAGAATTCACTTTATTGACCAGATACACTAATGTGTACTAGGAATTTGTCTTGATAGTACTGGTGCAAAGTACAAGGATAACACAGAATACAAAAAATAAATCTAAAATGATAAAATATGATTCAGCATACAAGAGAAATACAATAGATAAAAAGATAGTAGGATTAAAATGTCCAGGTAGTCTAGTGTGCAGGTATACATACCTGTAGATGCTGATTAGAAGCTCAGACCTAATTAGTAAGAATAACTGCACATAAAAAAAAAAACGGTTTAGGTAACGTGTTGTTTTAGCTTCCACTGCAGAAAGATGTTTATCGGAGGGAAGTCTTTTTGAACAGGTGTGATTCAGATCAGCAATATTCTTAGAGGTCCTCTTCCTTATCCTGGACTGATACAGGATTTCAGGTAAATTAAAGCCTATGATCTTTTCACAGGCTTTGATGATGCATTGAAGATTGGCATTAGCAGCACCAAACTAGACAGTTACAGATAATATCAGAATGGACTCTATGATGGCTGTACAGTAGACCCCCGCGAAGACGCAGTTCAGGGTTCACAGCCTCAGTCGTTCACAGATTTTTCCTTAGAACCTAACTAATAATTGTTAGCCGAAACCACAAGTATCCTACACAATTTGTTATGGCTTTTTTGCGGCAATACTGCACTGTAGAGAGAACAAGATGCAACCATAGAGGAAAACGTAGCTTGGGATGGTGAAAGCAGCCAATCCGAGAGCATTGTACTCTACTAGAATTTGAAATTGCAACTCCCAGCAGCCCCTGCAGTAGTTTTAATTGGTTCTTCTGCTGAGGGTGCAGGGGCTGTTGGGGTCAAAGAATGTTAGCGCGGCTTTTAAAAAGGGGGCCGGTGACCAAAAGAAAAAAAAAGTTTTTGTAATTTGTGTTTCAAGTTCCTGTCTCTCTGCCTGCCTTCTGTTGGGATACCTGTACTTATTCGTTTTGTCCTGGATCGTTTCGTGGCTGGCATCTGGATTGTCTGCTGTCTGCCTATGTAGATGAGGACTGTAAGTGGATCAATTGCCATCCTGTGAAGAAAGGAACGCTCCTGAACTCGTCCACCCGTCTTCACCATTTCAGGAACTATCTTTACATTCCCATTCAACATGTGGATCTTTGGACTATCTATCTTCATCATTACATTTCATCCGTTGCCATTTTCCATGGACTTTACTATTTGTGTTTTGTTGGTGCTTTGTTGTATTTAATGTATAATCACCATAAGGGGAACAGGGATGATATCGTTGTTTTCATTACATTCTTTATTTGCTGTTTGATTACCGGTTTGCTTTGTTTTTGTCTCTGTTTATTAGTGTGTGCGGGTCGGGTCAAGGCTGGGTGCATCCCTGGAATGTCAACCATAAAAATAAATAAATCACCGTCTTCTCGATGGTGGGAATCTTAGCGGCACTGGACTGCTACAGCGTTATTCATTTCTCCTTGCTGCTGATTGACTGCTGCCCTGTGACGCATCTCCAGCTGAGTGTTCTCGTGTGTTCTGTTTTGTTCTTCTTAATCCTTAAACCGCCGCAACTGGCTATAGTCGTTTCCCAGTGCCATTTGCCAGCACGTAGGAGCCGCATATATTCAATGACGTACATTCATTGAACGCCGCAACCGGCTATTGTTGGTTCCCAGTGCAATTTACCAGCACGCCGGAGCTGGTCATTCAGTGCCGTTGAGCAGCCAGCTCATGACCACTGCTAGCCCCTGCCGCACTGCAGCCTCACTGTCTCTGGGATTGAGCCACTGCACTAGACTAGCCTGAAAGCATCAGCATTTACCTCTGTGTGCTTGCGTGCAGCCAGTTCAAGCGCAGTTGGCTCTGTGATTTACTGAATTTCATCAATGCCGTCAGTTGCACCTTGTACATATAGTAGTTTTTTAAATTACAATTAATTAGCAGTGTGATGCTCTTTGCATGAAAAAAAAGTGTTCCATTAAAATTTCAGTTTTTCTTTGTGAATTGTGACGTTTACTTAAAAAGTGCAGTATTAACCCCCAAGTATGTGACAGTTTAAGGGTTAAAGCCCCAAGAAGCTGTCGAAACGCCCTACACCTAATAAGGCTCCTGGCAATGAAAACGCGTTTGCATGAATTACAGTACATATAGCGGTAACATCAGTAGTTTACATTTTAGCACTGTGGGAGACATACCAGTACAGTACTGTACAGTATACGGGTTTACCTTTACATTCTTTTTTTAGGTAATGTATTAAGCTGAGGTTGAAATGAAATTAAAAGTGTTTTGGGGGCATATTTAGGGTTTAAACTATTATTTTCTTTTAATCACATCCATAATTCGCTGTTTTTCACAATTCGCGGGTGCTCTAGGAACGTAACCCCCGTGAATTTCGGGGGTGTACTGTATATAATTGGACTGATATTGCTTGAGGGAGATTGAATTTCATCAGCTGACATAGAAAGAACATTCTGTGATGGGCTTTCTTAATAATGCATGTAATGTTATTGTCCCGCTTAAGGTTTTGTCACAGCACAGTACCCAGAAACTTAAATGATTTTGTCTTCCCAAAGACTAACCAGAAAAAAAAAAATTAATATCAAGCACAAAATGCTTATGAAAACTTGTGGTCAACAGCAAGAAACTATTGTGTGTAAACTGAAGAGCTGTGACTAACACATGTAATTTGAATCGTTTAGTATCCACGATCATTGCCAATCAGCAGGTGCAAGCCACTGACCTTTATACAGTTGCAATGATGATGTCTTACATCGTTGGTAGCAACACAACTGACCTAAAAATGGTGGCACCCACAGAAAACAAAGATGGTGTCACGGGAAGACAGGAAATAATTTATTCCATAAAGATGAAACCAAAATAAAAGTTAATAATAGAATGAATTTCCAGTTTCACAAAAAATCCCTAACGTAAACAAAAAAAATCAAATCAAACTGGAAGTGAAAAAAAGAGTAAAACAAAACCAAATCATAACAATTTCCATTAAATGTGAAATGAAATGAACTGACACCTCCTGCCTTTTTTTCTGATGCTACCAGAATAGGATGCAGTTCACTGCACCCTTTATTTTGCATTAAGAAAATAGAAGAATGTATGGATTATATGGTAAGCTTAACTTATTGTTCCTCACTATCAAGTATTTTAGTTAATTTTACATTTATGTCTCTGCAAATTTAAATTTTTTTCCTGCTACATTAATGTTTTCAAAGAACTATATTCATTGTACTCACATAATGTTCAAGTTGGCATGTGGAATAAAGGTTGATTACAAAATTTGTCATCCCACATCATAGTAAGTTCTTTCTGTTATAGATTTTAGATTTATCTTTTTAGCTTTTCTGTTTGAGTTTAATTTTTAAGTACTGTATCTACTCTCTGTCCTTGTTCCAGAGAGCTGGTGGAATGGGGGCCGAATATATCTTTACAAAAATGCTCCAAGGTCATGATTTTTATGAATATAGGTTGGAATGATTCATATTTTATTTTAATTTTTCATGCCTATTTTTAAAATAAATGCATTTTTGTTTTGTCAATTCAAATAAATGATACCACTCACCTTGAAAACATTTTTTTCTTTCAAAAGAAATATAAATAAAGCACAGAAATATTTCATGTACTTTTTTTGCCAGTTCTTTGGGGTTTCCAGTTCTGGTTTTTTTGCCATCATCTCACTTGTGCTTATCTTATCTCAAATTTACTATTCCATTTAAATAACTGAGTTGGTTGTTAAATTGTAGAGCTGCACCAAGAAGGTAAAATGTGTAAGGAATATGATTTAACATATTTTTATTGCTACACTTTTGAAAAGAAATTTAAATGTTTCTTGGTGAAGATAACAGTGGCATCAAGATGTAGAACTTGTCACCCTATCCTAGAGACTCCACTCAGAATCCTGTATAAGCACCTCATTTTGGCTCCTTATACCTGTTATTGCATTTATGTTACCAAAAAGGTTATCTGTGAGCATAAGGATATAGTTTCACCAATGAATTAAAAGCTTTTTCCAAGAACTTAACTGCCTTGTCACCAAAGATGTCTAGTGCAACTTCAAAATTACTGCATTTATATTTTTGTTATTGTTAACATTGTCTTTATTGTCTATTCCAAAGTATTTGAGCATCTCCATTTGGGAGAGCATCCCCCTCTTCACCTATACTTTATTTCCAAGAGAGAACTATGACCTCATATTTGGAGGTGCTGATCTTAATTGTGTCTTGTACTGATGCAAACCACAATAGTTTGTGCTGTAGCTAATATTCTGCCAAAGTGAAAAATCAATTGCTGATAGCATAAGATGTAAACCATGATGGGGCTGTACTGTATGTAACTTCAACTTTTGCTGGTCAAATACAGTCATCAAATGATTGGCACACAGCTGGGACCCTAGAATCCTATGTTTTAATGCAGTCACTTGGCAATAGAAGCTCCTCAAAGCTACAAAATATTTGCACCCAACATTGATATATTTTCACTGTCTCTAAAATAGCTAAGCAAGGAGAAAAGGTTCTCCATTGCTCCATGACCTTGGTTGAATCCACATTTTTCCCGCAGGATTTGATGTCCAACAAATTCTAAATGCCTTTAAATAGACTTTCACAGAGGCTAGGAAAGTAATTGGAATATACTCTCTTCTTTCACTTTGCAAACATAGACCTACACCCCAACATTAATGAATTACTGCAGAAATGCACTAGTAAAGATACTCCCATAAAATCCATTGTTCATAGAACTTATATTTGAATCTTATCCATTTCTTATGTCTGTGCCACTGTGTAGCTTTTCAAACACCACTTAGACCTGGCTCTCAGTAATCTACCCAATCTCACAATATCCTTTTGTCACTGCTTTCTTTGATGGAACATATGTCCACTATATTTGGGAATTCTTCAGAGTGTTTGCTCCACCTGTTCTGTCTAACCTCTACCCAATGATGTGCAATTTGGCTCCCACCGATTCAAAAGGGGGCTGAGGCTCTGTGTAATCATGGGGGTTCCTCTATTTGTTCTTTTACTTTACTTAAACTACAGTGACACAGCTAACTATATTATGTGTTTATGAATGTTGGGTATATCTGTATATCTGCTTTGTCACATCTGACGTTTACAGCTTTACTTGTATGTGGGCAGTTTCCATAAACAATTTAAAGCACTTCACATATATGGAATACCCTCACATAGACAATTTCCTCAGGCAAAGAGACTTACTAGCTTGGCATAAGCAGACCAAACGGTTATCTTCCGACCATAGTGTCACTCATGTTTCAACAAATTCTATGCCAGACTGCACACTGCTCTCTTAATCCCTGTCACATGTAATTGACTAGCCTCTCATGTCGTACCTTGTTATAAGCATTTTGACGGCCAAGGTGTCTTAGGATCCTCTGAAATCAACTCCTTTTGTTACTTTCTAATAAAACTGCAAAATATTTGTGAAATCTGATCTTCCCATCTAAATACATTTGTTACTCACTAACATACTTGTATCGAATGTCTGGTTCTTTTTCCATTTGTTAATACGTACATTAATTTTCCTGTGCTGCACATTAAACTAACTAGCCTACAGTTATCAGGGCTGGCCCATTCACATTTTTATGTAATGGATTATGTATTATTTGCTCTCTTCCCATCATTAGGAATATTCTTGTTATTTAGTAGATTCTGAAAAACATAGAGGGTAAAGGTTTTTATATGTTTTATATGTAATCAGCTATATCCTTTAAGAACTGTTTTGCAAATGAATGATTTTGTTTGCTTTTAGAATTGATAATACTTTTTATCCATTTAATGTGGGTGTCATCTACCAATTTTACCAGTTTGCTTGATGCAGACAAAAGTGTATATACACACATACAAACAAGTTTCTAAGGGTCACCAGCTTGCATGATAGGTGCCTCATAGCACAACACAGCTTCGAGCAAAGCTTAACAGTAGTTATGCAAGTGTCAGTTTCTACTTTGTGCTGCAGGTTTGACAGGCTGAGTAGTGGTAAGAAAGCCATACTTTACAGGACAAAATAGGGCCTTGAAATACCAGCTGTGGACTACTGCAGACTGGGCAAAGTCCCCTCTTGGTAGTAGAAACTGATACTTGCTTTTGCTGAACACTTTTAAGCTGTGCTTGAAGCTGTTCTGCTGTGAGGCGCCTATCACGCAAGCTGGAGACCCTCAGAAACTTGTCTTCTGAATGGGTTGTGACTCTGTGTCTGCCAGATCTCTTCCTATCTAGGTTTCTTTCAGTTTCCAATTGACTTCAAATAATGTATGACACTTGTGTACTCATTGATACTTTGATTTTTTTTTTTTTTTTTTGCAGTTTCCCAAAACAAATGACCTACACTTCTAAGGATAATAATGCTCTGTCTCATTTCATTTGTTAATTGACATTTTCTTCCCATTATCAGTGGAATATTGTCCAAGTAGTACTTCAGAGGGTTAACACAATCTGTTCCAACTCTGCTTTAAGACAGACAGAGCATTTTTAAGTAATCAATAGAAGTTGCTTCAACTTGCAAGGCTCAATGTACTTTAATTGTTGCAGAACATCTCTTAAGTTGTAACCTGTTAGTAGTTCCCTGAAGAAGGGTATTAGGGTATTAGTCTTCTCAAAAGTTCTGCCTGCGCCACGCACCAGTCCAGGTAAGAATGAGGAGATTAGAAGGCTTAACATTTGGCTCAAATCTTAGTGCAGAGTAGAAAGGTATAGGTTTATGGGGCATTGGGACTCCTTTTGAAACAGGTGGGACCTGTTCCCCCATGACAGGCTACAACTGAACTGGAAGGCCATCTTCAAGCACAACTTGGCAGTCATCAAATCAACTACAGCTGCTGTTAATGTGTGCTTGGAGGTATTGTTTTGTGAGGTGCCTTTCACACACCCAAGAAAGCTTTGATTTTATTGTGGGAACTCCGGGCTAATAGTTGTTAATTCCCTGAAGCTTCCGGAAGACAGTTCTTCTTAAGAGTTGGTAGAATGGACATGTGTAGTGTGGACGAAGTCGAGACAACAGCAGGCAGACACCTATTCAAACAAGCAGAATTCTTTTATTTCTTTACACTTGGTGAGTAGAGAGTCTTTGCCTTACAGAGACTAAGTGCAAAAAGCCCCCTCATAGGGGGGTGAGTTGCATTTTTATAACAGAGAGCTTCAAAGAAGCATTTAGAAGAAATAAGCTCAGTTTCATCCAAAGGTCACAGAACATTCTTACACAATTTGTTGATTACAACGGAAAGCAGAAATTCTAGTCTTTTCTTATATTTTTAATTAAGCTTATCAGAAAACTTGTCATACGTTTGGCATCTTAATTGGACAATAACCTAGACATTGCTGAGGCGAGCCGGGAAGTAGCCAAAAACTGCATTTCCCACTGGCAGCCCTACTCTATGTAAGCACACTTATTTATGTGTTATAATATTACCTAGCCATACAGAGAACATGCAGATTTTCATACAGAAGCTAGCAATAGACTTTAACTTCCATTCCACATTCCCCCCTTTTTAAACTTAAAAGTTTAAATAATAAGAGGGTTTAAGCTAAACAGTCCTGATCAAGGGAAGACTGGGAAGAGAATTGGGCCTGTGCAAGAAGATGCATGCGTTCTGTGTTGAGGAAATAAGCTTTAGTTATTGAGGCAGTGAAAAACTTCTGGATAAAATAACGGATTAACGGAATAAGACAACAGCAAATCAAAAGAATAACAGTTAAAGCAACTAAAAGGGAAACAAAAATTGATAGTTTTCCCTATTTGGAAAGTTAACATGGGAAAGTACCCACGTATTTGTTTCAATTGGTGAGTCCGATGATTACCACCTGTTTGTCCTTGTCCTAAAGTCAGATGGATAAAAAAGATTAGGACTAGCAAAGCTATGAATGCCATTTTTTGAAATGCAACACGTGAATCCAGGCGGGAAGTCCTTCGACTTTAATGGCGTGAGGTGTGGATAGCAGCACTTGGAATGGTCCCCTCCAGCGAGGTTGATGCCAGTGCTTCCTTCGGGTGTCTCTGACCAGTATCCAGGTTCCCAAGGGAATCTGTGACTCCGTTGGTGGAGGACTAGTTTGCCAAGCCTGGTTAACCTGCTCGTGGACCTCCTTCAGGGATGCTCGGAGACCTGTAAGACTGGAAATAAGATCATTGTCCACAGTATGCAGATTGACATTGCCGGCATGGGTCGTCCAGTCAGAATTTCGAACGGCGACAGTCCCAACTGCCGGTGTGTCCTCCCTCTCAATCCCATTAAGGCCAGGGGTAAAGCGTCAGGCCAGGTTAAATTCGTCTGCTCACAGATCTTAGCCAATTTAGATTTCAGGGTGCCATTGCACCTTTATACTATACCTCTGCTTTGAGGGTGGTACTTGCAATAGTGATGCCAATAGTGGAGCCAGGTGGTTAGTTCATTGATTACTAAATTCACAAAATGGGTACCATTATCAGTCTGCAATTTTTGTGGTATTCCCCATCTTGGAATGATTTCTTTTATCAAGGCTTTTGCCACAGTTTTGGCTTCTGCATGTTTGGAAGGGAAAGCTTCCACCCATCGGGAGAACACATCGACAATTACCAAGCAGTATCGGTACCCTTTAGATGGTGTTAGTTCAGTGAAGTCCATTTGAAGATGTTCGAATGGACCCATTGGGTTAGGTGTGACAGCGGGACTTACCGGGGTACCCTTTCCTACATTAAATTTTTGACATAGTGCACATCGCCTGCAGAATTGCTCTGCATACGTAGAGAAGCCTACGGCTTCCCAATGTCTCTCGACATCTTAAATCATGGCATCCTTTCCGGCATGGTCCAGGCCATGTGCGATTTTTGCCATACCTGGAAAAGAAGCTTTTGGGAGGAAAGGTTTGTTATTTTGCTTGTGAGTCCATACCCCATCAGAGAGGGATCCTTCTTTGGACCATTTTCTCTTTTCTCTGTCCGTGGCTGCACTCTGTAAAGAGATTATTTGATTATCAGGGTCTTTGTCATCTTTCTGTTGAAATAAAAAGATTGGTGTGTTATTGTAGGCAGCCTGTTTAGCAAAGTGATCAGCCAGTTCGTTTCCTTTGCTGACAGGATCTTGTTTCCCAGTGTGGGCCTGGCATTTAACTATTGCCAGTCTTGATGGTTTTATTATAGCTTCGAGGAGGGATTCGACTAATTTCTGATGTTGGATGGGCTTACCAGTACTGGTTTTGAATCCCCTTAATTTCCACAATGCTCCATGATCATGGCAGACTCCAAAAGCATACCTGGAATCTGTATAAATGGTTACTGCTTTCCCTTCTGACAGCTGACAGGCTCGGGCGAGAGCAATTAATTCAGCTGCCTGCGCACTTAAACTTGACGAAATTCGGTTTGCCTCCAGTGGGTGGTCACCTTTGACCACTGCATAGCTGGTTGAGGGTGTTCTGTTATCCAATCGCAAGGAACATCCATCTAGGTAGAGTACTTCTCCTATTTCTAGTGGAGTTTCCTGCAGGTCTGGCCTGGGTTTTATGACCTTAATTATTTCGTCATGACAGCTGTGTGGCTCCCCTTCTTCTTCAGTTGGAAGAAGAGTGGCTGGATTTAGAGTGGAGCATCTTTCAATTGTGACATTTGACAGATTACAGAGTACGTTTTGATAATGTATTGCCCTAGCAGTAGTGTGATGTGAAGTTTTGGCCTGTACTAAAATGGAGTGTACGGTGTGAGGCACCTTTACTGTTAGGGGGCTCATGAGCACTATATCTGTACTGGCTAGCACGACTTCTGTTGTGGCTGCTACTGCTCTGAGACAGGTTGGAAGTCCCTTAGCCACAGGATCCAATTTTTTCGAAAAATAGTTTATTGACCTTTGTTTTTCTCCATGGAGCTGTGTTAGTACTGCATTCATATATCCCCCCTTTTCGTCTACGAACAAAGTGAATGGACGAGAATAGTCAGGGAGCCCTAACGTTGGCGAAAAGAGTAATGCACTTTTTAAATCATATAGAGCCTTCTCAGCCTGCTCATTCCACTGTATGCGGCCAGAAAGAGGAAGGTCAGCAGTGTTAGCTAGATTTTGCAAAGGCTGTGCTCTTTCAGAAAAATTTAAAATCCATTGTCAACAGTAACCTAAAATGCCCATTACAGACATAACCTGTTGTTTTGTGACCAGTCTGGGCAGGTTTTGAATAGTGGTTATGCGGTCTTTTGACAGAGCTTTGATACCACAAGTGATGTCATGCCCCAAATATTTGACAGTGGTTTGAACTTACTGCAGCTTGGCTTTGGAGACCTTGTGCCCATTTTCTGCAAGATACTTGAGCAATAATTCTGTATCTTGTGTGCATGCTTTCTCAGTTTCGCTACAGAGTAATAAATCGTCGACGTACTGTATCAATGCACTCCCACTGTCAGGCCAGAAACCTTCCAGGTTTTGAGCAAGCGCTTGGCTGTATACACAAGGAGCCTCTGTATAACCTTGTGGCATAACGGTCCATGTCCAACGGCGGTTTTGAAAAGTAAAAGCAAACCAAAACTGAGAATCAGGATGTACAGGAATAGAAAAGTAAGCATTTGCTAAGTCAATAACTGAGAAATAACGTGCAGATGGAGGGATTGTAGACGGAATAGTGAAAGGATTAGGCACGATCGGTGCTCTGGGAAAGATAGCAGAATTGACTTGTCTGAGGTCTTGGACAAAGCGCCAAGAGCCATCAGCTTTCTTTACTGGCAAGATAGGAGAGTTTACAGGAGAATATTTAATAGGAATTATAGCCCCTTTTTTAACGAGATCTTTATGTACAGCAGCAATTCCGAGTTCAGTCTCGGGAGAGAGAGAATATTGCGCACAGCGAGGACGGAAGGAGGATTTTGGAAAAATTACCAGAGGTTCACAATTTGCTATTCTGCCAAAATCATTTTTCCTTTGAGACCACAGTGTATCAGGAATCGAAGAGAGCCATGGAATGCTATCAGTTTGCAATGAACATAAAGAGAGAGACGGGTGACACAGGGAACGAACAACTGGCAGATCAATCTGAATTAATACTTTAGTAACTAGATGGTCTGAGGTGTCAAAAATACCTGGCGCAACATACAGCCAATCAGTTCTATTTAGACATTTTTCAACCCAGTCCCCAATTTCAACCCAGCGAACGGTGTTAGATTTAGCTAGAGAGACATGGGGCACTGAACCACCAAGATAGAAAATACTTTGTGAACATGTGAGGTGAACTGAAGCAGCAGCTTTAGTAGATGAAACTAAAATACATGGAATGTACAAAGTTTCAGGGTATGTGCCGGAGGAAGGAAAAGATTCTAACCAAGGAGTGTCTACTTCAGCGGGGAAATATTGGGCAGTACAATGCAGGGTGTCCGGGACTTGTAAGTGGGGAAATAGGCATGAGGGGAAAGAATGAAGGGTTTTCAAGAGGAGGGTGTGCGGTGAGATGTCAAGGGTCCATGCAGCAAAAGAGGGCTTGGGGTGTGTAGTTTGGCATAGGAGCTTAGGAATGGAGCAGTAAAATCCTTGTTCAGTTAAAGAAATTGAGACTGACAACTTAGTCATAAGATCCCTTCCCAGCAAGTTCACAGGGCACAAATGATTTAACAGAAAGCGATGAGTCAATGATGAGCTATCAGTGCTGAGCTGCACTTACAGAGGTTTTGAGACCAGCAAAGTATGAGGCTGTCCCGAGGCAGTAAGCACCTGTACTGTATCTTTCGAGGCAGGGACCTCCAACAGTGACAAAGTGGAGCGCGTGGCTCCTGTGTCCACAACAAAGACAGTTTCTTTGCTGTTTACTATTATAGTCAATAAAGGATCAGTATCAGCATGACGAATAAGCAAAGGAAACTGGAAAAAGTGGCTGAGGGTCCCTGCTAATTCCTAGGACCAAGGAATGTCATTGGGCTCAGGGAGAGGGGGTGGCGGAGGGCGCTTGTGTGGGCAGTTGCGTCTGAAATGTCCAAGTTCACCGCAGCCGTAACAGGCATATGACGCTGGCGTCTGCTTCGAAGGGTTAGGCATCTGAGCGAAAGGATTATTAGAGTTTGATAATTGGAACCCGCGTCCTCTCCCGCGCCCTCGCCCTCGACTTCCAAAGAAATTTCTGCGTCCTCTCCCCCTAGCCGGGTCAGTTCCACCAGTATAGTAATTTATTTGTGCAGCCAAAAGTTTAGTCTGTGTGTCTGACTCTTTTAATTTAGTCTGTCTCTCAGCATGCTCTGCATGACGCTTGACTTCCTCGAACGTAGCGCTTTCCCAGCCTATGCAGGACATGCGAACTTTGCTTTGAATTTCACTTCTCAGTCCCGAGACAAAAGGAGGCACTGCAGCATGAGTTCTATCGTTTGCATTGTCTAGCCCAGAGTGATTAGCCATCAGATCTTGCAACCGGTGAGCCCATTCATCTACTGTCTTGTCTTTTTTCTGCTTAGCGGCTGAAATTAGTGACCAGTCTGTGCCCTTTTTATATTTTTCTGCCAGGGCTCCTTTCAAATTCTCCCACTGGCCGAGGAAAGGACCTTCATTCCCGGGGCCTCGGGGAAGAGCTTCATTCCAACGCCAAGGGGCACTGTTAAGATCACTGTGATTTACAGTTGCCCATGTGGTGCCCAGCTTTCGGCGGAGCACCTGTGTCCACTCTGCAGCATTGGGTTTATACATGTCATCCAGCTGCTGTAACTGCTCCACAAATTTCAGTTCACCGACCGCTTTGGGGTCGGGCAGTTCAGACACCACATCCTTTAATTCTTGAATGTCCCAATTTCGGTGAATCATTACGGTAGTGGGATTATTATTGTCTGGGGGTTGTGCGGGATCATGTCGGGGATTGGGGACTTCAATGAGGGAGCAAGAAAATGTCGGGCCAGAAGGTTTAGGGGAGCCGAAGGGGGAAGTAAAACCTCCTATAGGTTTAGAGCGGAGGGTCTGACTTCTCGTGCGCTGGGAGACAGATGACTCTTCTGGTTTCTGCCATTGCAACCCAGTAGCACCTTGTGAATGATCTGAATCATCTTCCTCAGGGTCAATATGTGAGGACGGGTCATAATGATATTGTTTATCGTAAAAACTTGCTCCAGACGGTTTGTCTGTTAACAGGGGTGCAGTTGGAGGAGGGGGTGCAGGAGGTGGAATCAGGGGAGTTTGGTAAGGAGGGGGTGGACAGATTACAGGGTATAGGGGGTCTTTCTTTTCAGTCTTCTTTCTTTTACTTTCAGGCTTGGGCTCTGTCTCTACCTTCTTTTCTGCAACGCTAGCAATAACTTTTCCTTTTCTTTCCGTGTTTTGATCTCAGCAGCCAGCAGCTCGTTACGCTTCTGCGTCGCTTCCAAGGTCCTATCCTTTATCACCAATTCCCATCTATCAAACATGTCCATTCGATACGGACCTTTGTTACAACATCCTTGTCCATTTCTACATAATATTTTCCTTATTTCTTGTATTTCTGATATGTCCACAGTCCCGTCTAACGGCCATCTGCCACCACTCTGTTTATTCCATTTTTTACATGCTTTCTTAAAGTCTAATCCGGTTTTCTTTTCTATTAATTTTCTAGGTGAACCCCCTTTCGGACCCGAGTGAAAGCTCGTGTCCGAGACACTTTCCAAAAATAATCCTTCTAACAGAGACTTTTGATTTCCCAAGGGAGTCTCTTTGACCGGTTTACTATTTTGCTTTCCCATAATGAATGGCATTGGAACACAGTAGAACAATTCAGCCCCTGCGGTGTTCTGCTCCCAGTCCTGTCCCACTCCCGGATTAGTACTCAAGTGATTTCGTGTCCGTTGTTTAGCAGAATCGTACAACAATATTCAGCGTGGAGTCCGGAATACAAGGTGTGCTCAACACCAATTCCTTCGTCAGACGCCTCCTATGTGCCAGACTGCTTGTGCATGTCTCCACCACAGAGCAACCCGTAGAAGCAGGATTATGACCAGACGTTAGGAACAGAAAACTCGTCCAACCACTCAGTGTTTTTCCCAGACACTCAATTCATATACTATTATTTTCTTACTCCCATTCTCCTATTTAATAGGAGTGTGCCACTCACCCCTTTCTATTCCACTTCACAGGGAGTAACTTACTAACGTACTTGTAGTATCTTGTCCCCCGAGGGACCCAAGTATTATTCTCTATTTTCCAGTTTTACCATCCACTACGTTAGTGATACAGTATTTATTTTCCTTAACTCCCTGTAAACCGGTCAAATCCCTGAGCTACGTCATTCACTCAATCGGACTCCCTCGGTCTACTCACCAAGAAGTTCGTGACCAGCTAGGAAAATCCCAGTTGGTTCAACCCTCGTATTTGGTCAGAGGAGGCCAGGGACTTCTCACACAGGATTTGCCTGAGGCAGGCCAGTCCTAACTTTTGCCGGAGCTGGTCTTTACCGATCCGGCCGGAATCGGTCCTCTTACCGGTCCTCTGGACAATCTCGCTCGAGGAGTCACCTGTCTGTCTCCGCCCCACATTCAAGCGCCAGAAAACTGTGGATGAAGTCGAGACAACAGCAGGCAGACACCTATTCAAACAAGCAGAATTCTTTTATTTCTTTACACTTGGTGAGTAGAGGGTCTTTGCCTTACAGAGACTAAGTGCAAAAAGCCCCCTCATAGGGGGGTGAGTTGCATTTTTATAACAGAGAGCTTTAAAGAAGCGGTTAGAAAAAATAAGCTCAGTTTCATCCAAAGGTCACAGAACATTCTTACACAATTTGTTGATTACAACGGAAAGCAGAAATTCTAGTCTTTTCTATATTTTTAATTAAGCTTATCAGAAAACTTGTCATACGTTTGGCATCTTAATTGGACAATAACCTAGACACTGCTGAGGCGAGCCGGGAAGTAGCCAAAAACTGCATTCCACACTGGCAGCCCTACTCTATGTAAGCACACTTATTTATCTGTTATAATAATACCTAGCCATACAGAGAACATGCAGATTTTCATACAGAAGCTAGCAATAGATTTTAACTTCCATTCCACAGTAGTCAAACTCTGTCTAGAAGGGAGTGCTAGCTCCTTGGTTGGATTCGGTTGATGCTATATTCGGATTGTAGTAAGGTAATCCACTTACAGTGTTCCCTCAGAGCTAGAATGGTGACAAAATAACCAGAACAACACAGTTCAGTCATTATACAAATAATAATTTTATACTTCTCTTGTAGTTAAGGAATCTTTCATAATACAAATCTACAAACAGGCTCTGTTGAGAGACCCAAGATAATAAGTTAACAGAGGTGAGTGCAGCAGTCAGGTTCAGATTCTTAGTGCTTCAGCTGTTGTCTTTCCCAGATGTTATAGAAGTGTACAAAGGTATGGTGGGTAGAAACTCAGGCTTCAGTAGATCAACAGCTGTGGTCCTCCAGCCTGTCTGGGGTCCAGCGGTTATAGAGTCTTAACATGACAGGGTGAGCTAATGCTTTTTGTAAATTTTGGATAATATTGTTTTGATACAATAAAACAATCAGTTTTCCCACCGCTTTTGTATAAGTCTCTGCAAAACAAATATCTTTTTTCTGACTTTCTAACAGCAGAGCCTAAAAAATGCTTTCTCATGGATTTATGTAGCACACAAATGAAAATAAAGGCATGAAAAACATAATAGAAAGAAAAATGTGACCACTGTTACACAATGATAATGAAAAATATAATCAGAAATAAAAATATGTATTGTTTATGAAAGAATAAGCAGGCTATGAGTGCAATCTATACTATCGTTAATCTTCACGGCTGCCTACAAACCCTGCATAATATTTCAGTTCTCATTCCAATAACCATTTTTGGCAAAATATTCATGTTTTATTGCATTTAGTAGCAGCAGAAACTTTCTTAATTCAGCCTTATTCAATGAATTATAGATCAAAACAATACTCTCAATTATTAAATATAGAATCTTAACTTTAGGTGATGCACCTGTTGGGACTGGACAGTTAGAATTGCCACAAGTATTGTAAATATGAAAACAGGTGTTTTACGTATGAAGTGGCTTACATTTTTTTTTACAACCAGTAACATTTGCTAATTCTTGGTTACCCTTTGCTAGCTAAACACAATCCAACTATTGACTGGGTTGCTAAATAACAAGTTGGAGCCATTCTATCTTGCATGTTTGAATCAAATGAGTCCCTAACTATGCCCAAACCAGTTCTGTGACATGAATGTTTTTTTATGAGAAATAGTGAAACCTATCTAGGTATTGCCTTTTGGTTTATTTCAACCAACTGCTTTTGCATCCAGATCATGCAAATCCATTTGATTTGACTTTATCACTGATCTTTCTTTCTCTCATCAGTTTATCATCCTCCTTGTGGTTGTTGATCATTTTTCTAAATGTACCATGTTCCTTTGAAGAAACTCCCCACTGCAAAGAAAATAGCTGGTATTTTAATTTCTCACATCTTTTGTCTTCATGGGTGATTATTTTGTGACAAAGTGGATTGTTATGTGAATTTAACCTTAAACAGTAAAGAGTAAATATCTATCTGGAGAAAATCCTACATTGTATTATTAACAATTATTATGACAGTTGAATATCTTTATTACCACTTTCAGAATGCACATGAAATGTATTATACCACTCTTCTATTGGGACGTCTCCTTTTAAATATCTTAATGGTTTCAAACCTTCTTTATTGAATTTAAATTGTAACTCCTAACCTGGATAAGTATCTAGCTAAATTACATAAACCATAGGCAGTGGTCAAGTAGAACCTACAGAGGTCAGAAACACCTGCTAAACTGTTCATAGACCCTAAATGTCATTAAGAACCTTGAGTTTAGGCTCAGGTAGAAAAAGTGGCTCCCTGCTTAGAATATACAACGTACGGTTCATCCCGTAACCTTACTCTAAGACTTATAGGACTATATTCCAGTAACAAATGGATAGGTCCTGTCTCTTACAAACTTGCCCTTCGTCCTCATTTTAACATTCTCCCAGTGTTTAATGTTTTACAGTTGACATGGGTCCATTCTAGTCTTTTTTTTTTACTGACCTGTTTATCCTCCAGTTTCTGTTCAAGTGGATAACGAATGGAAATTCAAGGTTCAGCATGTTTTGGACTCCCAACATAGAAGGTCTAAAGTGAAATATCTTATCCCAAACATCTGTCATTCTTAACTTCTATGACTTCCTGATATTTGGCTTTTTGTATCATGAAATATTTTATTTTCACAAGACTAAGTTTCATTCTTTGGCAAACCATAGTTTTTTTTTATAATTGCTTTAAAGAAAGGCAAATGTATTCCCAACTTTTTTTTTTTTTTTTTTTTTTATTAATTTTATTACAATCCATACAAAGCAATCAAGTTTTTACAAAGAGAAAAATTAACAACAGATCAATTCCCACCCCTGAGAGAGAGAGCAAGCCAAACGGCGTTAAATTTAAGGCTTGTAAACATACCTAAATTAATAAATTCTCTGTGCCTTATGAACTTATTTTAAAATATTACTTATTAGATCCTGCCATGTTTTGAAAAAAGTCTGTACAGATCCTCTAACTGAGTATTTGATTTTTTCTAACTTCAAATAATATAACACATCGGTTTCCCACTGACTTAAAAGAGGAGAGTTTGGGTTCTTCCAGTTTATGAGAATAAGTCTACGTGCCAAAAGTGTAGTGAATGCAATCACAATTTGTTTGTCTTTCTCCGCTTTAAACCCATCTGGAAGAACACCAAACACCGCTGTTAATGAGTTTGGAGGGATTGTGAGTCCAAGGCTATCTGAAAGGTAATTAAAAATTTTGTCCAGAATAATGTTAATTTGGTGCAGGACCAGAACATGTGACCTAGTGAGGCTGGGACTTGGTTGCAACGTTCGCAGGTTGGATCATGCCCTGGAAACATTTTGGAGAGTTTTAGTCGACAGATGTGCTCGATATATAATTTTGAGTTGTATGATTGTATGCTTTGCGCATATGGCGCTCGAGTGAATTCTCTGCATTGCTACTTTCCACTCCTTTTCTGATATATTAATTGAAAGATCTTTTTCCCAGTGTCTTCTTGGATCTTTGAAAGGGAGGGATTGTAAAATGATTTTATATATTGTAGAGATGGAGTCTAAGTCCTTGAGATTGAGCAATATTTTTTCCAGCATGGATGAGGGTGCAAGATGAGGAAAATCTGGAAGGTTTTGTTTAACAAAGTTTCTGATTTGAAGATAGTGAAAGAAATGTGTAGCTGGAATGTTAAATTTGGAATTTTATTTGCTCATAGGATGCAAAGACGTTGTCTATATAAAATCTCTAAGCAAGTTAATTCCAAATTTTTTTCAAATATTAAAAACTGCATATGTTTGTGAAGGTTGAAAGAGGTGGTTCTCTTGCAGGGGTGCCACAGATATAAGCTTCTTCGTCTTAAAATGCTTTCTACATTGGTTCCAGATTCTAAGTGAGTGGAGCACAATTGGGTTATTAGTGTATTGCCGATAACGTGTGTTTAATGGAGCACAGAGCAAGGAATACAAAGAAGTACTGCAGGATTTTACTTCTGTTGCGGACCAAGCCTGTGTATGTTCTTCTATTTGTGTCCAGGTTCTTATCGCCTGTATATTTGCTGCCCAGTAATAAAACTGGAAGTTAGGTAGAGCCATGCCGCCTTCTGCCTTTTGTCTTTGTAAGGTCGCTCTTTTAATTGCTTAACAATTAAAGTCCCCAGCCATTATAACTTTATGAGTGTTCAGATTGGGAATGGATGCAAATAAATTTTGTATAAA
>JANRMT010062810.1:21200490-21216052 GCA_026402145.1 Polypterus bichir lapradei | reverse complement strand
TTGATGCAAACTGAAGCTTCTGGGTTAGTATACAGTAATTTAATCCATGCACAGATGTTTGGGCCAAACCCAAACTTCTCCAATATAGTAAAAAGGTATTTCCATTCAATCATGTCGAATGCTTTTTCTGCATCCAACGATAATAATATTTCTGGGGTGTTTGATTTAGTTGGTGAGTATATTACATTAAACAGGCGTCGAAGATTGGAAGATAAGTGCCGGCCCCTAATAAATCCAGTTTGGTCTTGCAATATTACCGAGGGGAGCACTTTCTCCATCCTTCTGGCTAAGATTTTAGAGAGTATTTTGGATTGATTTTATATCATCTAGTAATTCTGATAACGTCAGAGGTTTATCAAGTTCCTCCGCACTAAAAGCGTCTATTTGTGGTATCTGTAATGTATCTAGAAATGCATTAGATTGTGTATTGTCTTCCTTAAACTCAGTAGTATATAGGGATTTATAGTAGTCTCTGACAGTGTGCATTATATTTTGGTGTTCGGCGATTTTATCTCCGTTCGTGCTAGTGATTTTCCGAGATTGCGTTGCGCACTTCTTGCTTGTGAATTTGTTGATCTAAAAGCTTATTAGCTTTCTCCCCATGTTCATAGTAATGATGTCTGGAATTTGTAAATTAGTTGTTCAGTTTCTTTAGTTGTCAAGAGGTTTAATTCCGAATGTAGGGCCTGCCTTCTCCTATGTAGAGTCTCGCTTGGTAGTCTGGCATGTTCTTCATCTATTTTAGTAATTTCGCTTTTTATCTCTGCTATTTTCTTTGCCTCGGATTTATTTCTGTGGGAAAGATATGAGATAATCTGTCCTCTTAAGAAGGCCTTAAGAGTTTCCCAGAGTATTCCTGCAGAGATCTCGGGGGATGTATTTGTCTCTAGAAAGAATTTGATTTGTTTGGATATAAATTCAGTACAATTCTCGTCAGCTAATAGAAGCGGGTTGAGGCGCTATCTGCGGGGTGAGTGCATGGGGCTTAGTAATTTTAGCTCCAAGATCATAGGTGCACGGTCAGAAATAACAATAGCATTGTATTTGCAAGATTTAATCTTAGGCAAGAAGTTATTGTCTATAAAGAAGTAATCGATCCTTGAGTAACAATGATGTACTGGTGAGTAGAAAGAATATGTTCTTGAATTTGGGTTTAAAAAACCTCCAGGGGTCTGATAAGTTGTGGTCAGTTATAAACTTTGTAATTATTTTTGCAGTATTAGATGCCGTTCCCCCTGTGGAGGAAGTCCTATCTAAAAGTGGATTTAGAACACAATTAAAGTCCCCAGCCATTATAACTTTATGAGTGTTCAGATTGGGAATGGATGCAAATAAATTTTGTATAAATTCCTTATCATCAACATTAGGTGCATAAACATTTATCAAGATCATTTTACAGTTAGATAAGTCTCCCATAACCATTACATATCTTCCTTCAGGATCCAATACTACATCTGATGCTACAAATGGAACAGTTCTATGTATGAGAATTCCCACACCTCTAGTTTTCTTCGTAAAGCTAGAATGGAACATTTGGCCAGTCCAGTCTTTTTGCAGCCGGAACTGATCCTTGCTTATTAAGTGAGTTTCCTGTAAAAATACTATTTTAGCATTTAGACCTGTTAGGTGAGAGAGTACTTTCTTTCTCTTTAATTCATGATTCAGGCCTTTAACATTCCAGCTTACGAAGTTAACTGTCCCATCATGGAGACATTGATTCTGAGTTTTTGATGTCATTTTATAGTCTTATTATAATTATAAAGACTGAGAGGATAGATTAGGTATAGATCAGGCCTGCTCTCTTTCTCTACCCCCCTTAACCCCCCACCCTCCCTTTTTTTGCCTCCCCAAGTGAGGCTAAAACCCACTTCACACAGTCCCAGTCCTCTGACATACCCAGAGACAGAGTACATCCAAAGCAAAACAAGCTCCAATGCAGCGGCGCTTTAGGGTTAAAAGATAGATATATCTCTAAACAAAAAAAAAAAAAAAAAAGGAGTTTTGATGGGAATACAGTTTTTCTTTGCAGAAAATATTGTAGGATTTGAATGTGTTCATATATTCGTTTAATCCAATGCAGGCTTCTGTGAACACTCTTAGTGCTGAATCCAGACCATCCTGAATTGACTCTGTAGCCTCACTACTTCATTTGTACACTGTATTTATTCCTGGTTTTGCTGTCAGCAAGAATGGACTTAAAATACCACGTCATTTGACTTACTCAAGAGAGCACATGGAGTAGCATTGCAAGCATCACAAATAGTCCTCAGCAATTTGTAATTTTTTGCTTGTCGAGTAGAACATCTTACCAGCTTATATTTGAAGAGTTCAGTTACCAAGGAGAAATGGTAATAACTATAAAATGTTGGCTTATATTTTGCTGTGCTGAGACATAATTTGCTAAAAGCTTCATTGCATCATTAATAGTAACTTTAGGGGGAAGGCATAAGCTTCAGTCAGAATAGCAGATGCAAATTTCTATTACTAAAATACTAAAAACAATTTGCATTTATTCATCTGAAGCTCTAGAGGATTCAAACAGCATTATTGAGACACTGTACACCAAGATTTACTCATGTAAAAGTATATCTCACCTTTTTTGTTTTGTTGAAAACATCATAAGATCAGTCATGTCTGTAAAGATTATTTTTAGACTAGTCACAAATCAAATTATTTGGCCTAACTTGCATAAATCAGAATGCTGAAGTGAAACAAAAGGTGAATTCTAGCATCCATCAGTTTATTTTACAAAGAAATGTATTGGACTTGGTGTCCTGAAATAGTAATGCACCCCTCTTCTGTAGTTATGTTTTCCTTGTGTTGTGGTTACAGCTCTCCAGCCATGTCACCATCCTCATGCACTTACTGTATATCTCCCGTAATCGCTGTGTTACTTCTATGTGCACTATTAACTTGGCGTCTTGCTAAGGTGGAACCATATGTGTGACTAAGAATTCTATAGATTATGACAAAAAAATGATGAAAATATGTTTATTATACCAAAAATTGTATTTACCAGCTTGTTTAAACCGTATATTTCAATTTATTTAACTTTATTTTGCCTTCATTATTTTTCACTTTATTAATTGTTTAAGGGCTATTATTACATACAGGCATTTGAACTAATGTTGCACAATATTATGCACAATATTATGACCAAAGTAGTAGTAGTAATAGTGATACTAGTAATAATAATAATACATATTATTTATATAGTGCCATTCCCATGCTGAATGTGCTTTACAACTACCCCATTCATTAGTTCAGTTTTACAGTTTGTTTGAAGCTAGCTAGTGTTATCCATTTTATCCCAAATTCCTGTTGTCCATAGTCTTCTATTACATGTATTAGCATCTGTAAGCTGCATTTTCTTCATATCTCTTCTCACTTCATCAATCCAGCATTTCTTCAACCTTGTTTGTCTTTTTTCTCATGTTACTACCTACATTCCCACCATATTGCAGCCTTTCCATCTCACCAGAATACAAAGTGAGACACAAAAATAACTGCATTGGTAAAAAAAATATATTTATTGATGAATTACAGCATTCTAAATATTGTCACCTTCTATATACTCCCCCTCCCAATCTCTACACCGCTCCATACTTGTCTTCCATTGATTGAGACAGTGCTGGAAGTCTTCTTGCTTGAGGCTCTTCAACAGGCTTGCCGTTTTTGTCTTCACTTCATCCATTGAAGAAAAATGTGTTCCCTTCAGGTCACTTTTGATTTTTGGGAACAAGTAAAAATCACAGGGAGCTAAATTGGGTGAATAGGGAGGAAAAACTGCTTTATGAAAAAAGAGAAAATTCCCGAGAAATCTAAAGTTGTTTCGCTATTCGACTTTTTACCCAACATTGTCGTGGCAACTCGTGTACCGATTGTTGTGCAAATACTGACTTGGGATATACCTTATTGGTCAGCGGTTTGAGGGGGCATGTAGGAGGGGATATGGTTCTATGATTCACATCCGGCTGACCTCCAGACAATTTTCCAGGAAAGCCCCAAGCCCAGTCCAGTTATTTTTGTGTCTCAAATCGAATGAATGATGGTTGTTCTTGCTTCTGTAGATTTAAAGGTAAACAACTTGTTCTTTTCCTTTTTGTACATTGTGTTACACAACACCAGTTGAAAACCTTCTTAATTTCTGGATCAATGGCTGAACCCACCATGCACAACGTCATAGCTATCACTTGATGTGACAACATCTCCATTTAGATCTCCGCCTATGAATATCAACTCTTCATTCGACATTTCACCAGCAATTACAGTTAGCTTATCTCAAAATGATTTTTCTCCTGTCCAGTAAGTCCAACTTAGAGAGAATAGGTGAAGATAGTTTGCTAAATGATCTGCCCTTGTAAGTCAAACTATAATAATCCGATCACATACTCTGTTTACTCCAACCACCTTGTGTATCCATAATTTGACACAAGTATACCTACACCTGCCATCACTTCACCATTTCCTTGCCAGTAAAATTTGCACACATACCCATCCATCCCAAAATTTCTAGTACCACCGTCTGTCCAATGAGTCTCTTGTACATAACAGATACTGGTTTTCCTGGTGATGGTCTGGGTTGGCTCCACAATTCCTTGTCACTTCCAGGAGCCTTTTAAACCTGTAAATGTAGATAGACATGTACTGAGATGAACGGGGCAAATGAAGACACACACATTCAACAAGGTTTGGTGCAAAACCTGTCAGTGCTTTTATTAAAATCAATCAAAAAAAAACAAAGTGCAACTAGTGCAATCCATTCAAACGTCTTAATTAGACATATATAAATAAAAGACCTGTGTGTGTATGGAGCAGTCTGCTGTGCTCACTCCCAACCACAGCCACTAGATGGAGCTTGCATGTACTTTTTAATTTTTTCAACTCTTGCATGCACCTCACTACAAAACACCTCTGTGCAGCAAACATCTTTGCACAATGACAATGTTGTGCTAATAAAACAGATGAAGGGACACAACATCCAAGGGAAGCAAACACCACGGCTCAACAACATGCAAGTGAAACACCTAAGCAACGGAGGGGAAGGCTTGAAGTTTTCACTAACAATATTGTCTATCTGGAGGTATTTTCTGGAGACAAAGATTAGCGATACAGCTAAGATATGGTATCGCCAGTGTGTTCTTACGAAAGCCAGTGGGGCAGCAAGCGCAGGTAGGTCCACGTCCTCTTCCCAGGGTAATTTGTAAGAGTTAGCTGACATCTCTCCAAGTTCACGAATATAGTAAAACTGCTGGGGAGTCTTCGGGTTGTTTTTTGGCCCAAAGACCACACGTATCTGGTGAATAAACAATCCATAAAATCAGTGAGTGTCCAGTGGAGGTTAAAAGTCCAAATAAATATTTGCATAAAAAGAGGTTAAAACACAAGAGCAAATGTTTTCTTTAAAAACCCTGGGCCTCAGTGCTGCTTTCTAAAATCCGACCTCTGCCCAACTTTACCCTCTTTGGATTCTGCAGAACGAGGAGACGTCAACCAGCAGGCATGTACAGGGCACTACACCAAGCATTTCTTCCTTCAAGTCCTGCTGCCATTTGCCGGCCTGGCAGAGGAGTCGTCCTGGAGTGGTTTGGTCACTACTGCTCAAAGGCTGCTCAGCAGGAGCCCACTCTTGAGAGCTGGCCACATGCCAAATTCCCGGGACTCACTTTCCCATCCACTTGCTTTCCCTCTGTCTCGCACTGACCTCATCCTATTCCTGCCCTTCTCTCTATTCTCTTTAACCTTCATCTCACTGTTTTTTTTTCATCTCTTGATCTGTTTCTTTTTTACCCACCTCTGCCGTGTAGGCTCCTTTTGATCCTGCTTAATTGGGCACAGATGTTAGTGCTTTGCACACTCTGATATGTGAAAGAGACATCTGACTGATCCACTCGCATTTGCATCTGTATGCACAATCATCTAAGCACCCCTATCCAACCCAGAGTGAAGCGCGGTCACACAAACCTGCACCCGATTAGAGCCTGCACTTTCCATGACGTGATTGTTTATTTAAAAACTGCACTGCACCAACAACCTCTCATCACATCCTTCAAGTGAGAACTTCTAGTAATATTTTAGATTTTCCAGTCATACTATCAACATTCCAAGTTACAAACCATATTTTCTGATGAGTTTCATCTCGGGTGCTTTTCTTCACTGTTCCAGTAGATTTTTTTTTCGAAGCAACCTCTGGTTCCATAGGTGCAAAGCTGTTTGAGTATCTTTACTTTTTCAAGGCAACCCCAGTTCCGCAGGCTGCAATATCAACCTTTTTATGCGGTGCTTTGTTTTGGTAGTCATTTGGGGTGAATTGGTGCAGAAATGTATGACTGGATGTGCTTCCTGATGTCAATCCTCATCAATTTATCCAGAATTGGGACTGGCACTGATGAGTCAGTAGCTGGTTTCCTGCCTTGTACCCAATGCTGATGGAAAATGCTTTGTCCCCCCACAAGCATGAAATGGTATAAGGAGATTCAGTCATTGATGAATAAAAAAGTCCTAAAACAATTCCCTAAGAATTCAAACCATGATCTCACGTTTTCAATTCAACTTTAATGTCTCATCTTTACTTTTGTTTTTATGTCTGAAGAATTTGTGCCACATATGGAATCTTCCCTTACTGAGCTTCAGCTTAATTCTCTTTATGTACAGTACAGGCCAAAAGTTTGGACACACCTCCTCATTCAATGTGTTTTCTTTATTTTCATGACCATTTACAGCACTCCATCACTCTCCTTCTTGGTCAAATAGCCCTTACACAGCCTGGAGGTGTGTTTGGGGTCATTGTCCTGTTGAAAAATAAATGATCGTCCAACTAACCTGACTTCTGCACAACACAACTGCTGGTCCCAACCCCATTGATAAAGCAAGAAATTCCACTAAATAACCCTGATAAGGCACACCTGTGAAGTGAAAACCATTTCAGGTGACTACCTGTTGAAGCTCATCGAGAGAATGCCAAGAGTGTGCAAAGCAGTAATCAGAGCAAAGGGTGGCTATTTTGAAGAAACTAGAATATTAAACATGTTTTCAGTTATTTCACCTTTTTTTGTTAAGTACATAACTCCACATGTGTTCATTCATAGTTTTGATGCCTTCAGTCATGAAAATAAAGAAAACACATTGAATGAGGAGGTGTGTCCAAACTTTTGGCCTGTACTGTATCTTCTGTAAACCTGAAGGAAGGTCATTAACTAACTCATTTTGTTGATAACTTTCAGAAATTTAAAGAAATATTTTAGTGTTGTCATGTCCTGCAACCTTTTATTATGTTTAAATTCCAATTCTTCATGCCTTCACCTCATAGTAATTTTACTTAATGTGGGAGCTAGAACTGCTCCCAGTTCTCTCCTTGAAGTCTCACTAATAAGTCAGAGAGAGTCTGCATTCCTTTCATCTGGGAAACCTTTGATGCTGTCCCACGTTACCTTTTTTAAACAGCTGCTCAAAGTAGCCAGCCCAGTGGGTCACAACTGCAGCATCATCCAGAAGGACTATTCCATCCCGCTCCGTGACTGTGACTCTTCGAAGGAACAGATTCAGATTAATGTAATGCTGCCATTCCTATGTAAGCAGGATGTGGGTCACTAGACTATAGATGGTGTGTCACTTGCTCATCGATTCCTCTAACAAATGCCTCCTTATCTGCCTTCAGTGCCCTTGAAGCCATCCCTCTCAGTTTCTGGTACAGACCGGAGTTGCCATCAAGTTGTGAGTGGTGACTCCTCTCGATTATATACAGGGTGCCCTGCTAGATGAAACAACTCCTTCTGGGAACACCAGTAACACCAACACAACCCTCAGCAACCTTTGGGGTCTTGTCACAGAAGGTCTCCCACATCACATTAGGATTGGCTGTTGCACCCAAGTCTGCAGGCTCCTCACACAAACTGCATGCAAGCTCATTAGAAACAGCCTAATCTTGGAGTATGGTAACTTACTGGACCTAAGCTGTATCTTCAAAGGAGCAGCAACAAGTTTGTGGTCAGAATTCACAAACTGGACACTTCTGTAGATCCTGCAGTTCTGTAGGAGCCCCTAGTGTCTGCCCACTAGGATGTGATCGATCTTCTTCCCTTCATTAGAGTACCAAGTCCAATGATGTGTGTCAGGGCTCTGGAACCAGGATTCAGTGATCCACATCCCCTGACCTTCTGCAAAGTCAAGGAACATAGAGCCACTTTTGCCACAGTTGCCAGACAAATGGTGACTTACACAATTCTCATAGCCAGCCCTATCAGTGCCAGTGGTCGCATTGAAATCATCCGTGACCAGGAGAGTGTCCCCTCTAGGCTAGGAATTTGTACATCTCTGGGTCCACAGTTCTTGAGGCTGATCCTCCAATTAGCTGTGAACCATACAATCTCACTCTGATTGCGCAGGTGGTGAACCAACTGAGAGTAGGGAAGGCTGCAGGGATCTATGGTATCTGGAGCGAACTTCTCCAGGCTGGTGGCAAGGTTGCCCTTCTGGCATTGCAAGCAATCTTTGCTTCCATTTGGGAAATGTGTCACACCTGATTGGAAAATCCTGTCCTGTCTGGAAAAGGGAAGGGTGATTGCCTGGATTATGGCAACTACAGGGGGATAACACTGCTCTTGGTGCTGGTTAAGGTCCTTACTAGAGTCATCCTCAGTAGGATCTGTGATCAGTTGCTCACCTACCAGCAACTAGAGCAGTCTGCTTTTACGCCTAAGAAATCTACTATCAACCACTTCCTGGCATTGAGGGTTCTCATCGAGCGCAAACACAAATATCAGCAGAGTTTCTTGAAGCCTTTATCGATTTTCATAAGGCATTCGACTCAGTTGATCAAGCTGCCCCTCTGGAACATTCTGAGACTTTGCAGAATCCACCTGAAGTTGCTGGATGCCAAGGCTGGCCTGTGAAGGCAGAACCATTGTTTCCCAGTTGATTCTGAGGTTCATCAGGGGTGTGTTTTGCTCCTACTCTGTTCAATGCTTGCATGGACTAGGTATTGGGCAGGGTTGTGGGGTCCAGCAATTGTTGGGGAAGAAAGATTCACTGATCTTGACTTTGCCAACAATGCTGTGATCTTCGCTGAGTCAGTTGAGGCTCTCATCAAGGCTCTCAAGAGACTAAGTGAGGAATCTGAATATCTGGGCTTATGAGTGTCCTGATAAAAACCAAGATCCAGCCTTTAATGATCATTTGGACACAGCCATCAGCAGTGTGTCTGTCTGCAGAGAGAACTTCCACCTTGTCTGAGGTTTACTTACCTTGGCAATGACATTCATGTCTCTGGTGACTCTTCCTATGAAATCAGTAGACAGATTGGGAGAGTATAGGGGATATTGAGATTGCTGAAAAGGGGCGTATGATGCTCCTGATATCTCTGCAAAAGGACAAAGGTCCAAGTCTTTGGAGTCCTGGTGAATCCTGTTTTGCCATATGGTTGTGAGACATGGACAGAATCCAGTGACCTGATATGAAGACTGGACTCCTTTTGTACTATGTCGCTTTGGAGTCCCGAATGAGGCACATTATCTGCATTGTGAGGGAGCATCAGTTACGGCACTACGGCCATGTAGTGAGATTCCCTAAAGGTGATCCGGCTTGCAGGATTCTCATTGTTGAGGACCCGAGCAGCTGGACCAGGTCAAGGGACGCCTACGTTACACCTGGCTGTGACAGGTAGATGGTAATTTCTGGATAGTGGGACTGGACCATGTGTCTGCCTGGGGGGTTGTCATCTGGGATCCGGAGCTGTTTTATTGTGTGGTGGTTGTGGTGATGTGCTGTATCCATTCATGCTCCCCAACCTGACATGACCTGACACATTACCTGCATAATTAGTATTTACAGTACATTTACATTTATTTGCTTAGCAGACACTTTTAACTTTTACCTTACAAAAGAGGTAAACCTAATCGAGTAACATTAGGCCAGGGCTTGTTTGTTCAGCTAGTGTATTAGGACAGGTGAAGTGAAAATATGTAATAACTAATAATTTATAATCATAGATTATAATCGATAAAGCAAATAAACTTAAATATCAAATGAACCAACAATACACTCACCTAAAGGATTATTAGGAACACCATACTAATACGGTGGTTGACCCCCCTTTCGCCTTCAGAACTGCCTTAATTCTACGTGGCATTGATTCAACAAGGTGCTGAAAGCATTCTTTAGAAATGTTGGCCCATATTGATAGTATAGCATCTTGCAGTTGATGGAGATTTGTGGGATGCACATCCAGGGCTCGAAGCTCCCGTTCCACCACATCCCAAAGATGCTCTATTGGGTTGAGATCTGGTGACTGTGGGGGCCATTTTAGTACAGTGAACTCATTGTCATGTTCAAGAAACCAATTTGAAATGATTCGAGCTTTGTGACATGGTGCATTATCCTGCTGGAAGTAGCCATCAGAGGATGGGTACATGGTGGTCATGAAGGGATGGACATGGTCAGAAACAATGCTCAGGTAGCCCGTGGCATTTAAACGATGCCCAATTGGCACTAAGGGGCCTAAAGTGTGCCAATAAAACATCCCCCACACCATTACACCACCACCACCAGCCTGCACAGTGGTAACAAGGCATGATGGATCCATGTTCTCATTCTGTTTACGCCAAATTCTGACTCTACCATTTGAATGTCTCAACAGAAATCGAGACTCATCAGACCAGGCAACATTTTTCCAGTCTTCAACTGTCCAATTTTGGTGAGCTCGTACAAATTGTAGCCTCTTTTTCCTATTTGTAGTGGAGATGAGTGGTACCCGGTGGGGTCTTCTGCTGTTTTAGCCCATCCGCCTCAAGGTTGTGCGTGTTGTGGCTTCACGAATGCTTTGCTGCATACCTCGGTTGTAACGAGTGGTTATTTCAGTCAAAGTTGCTCTTCTATCAGCTTGAATCAGTCGGCCCATTCTCCTCTGACCTCTAGCATCAACAAGGCATTTTCGCCCACAGGACTGCCGCATACTGGATGTTTTTCCCTTTTCACACCATTCTTTGGAAACCCTAGAAATGGTTGTGTGTGAAAATCCCAGTAACTGAGCAGATTGTGAAATACTCAGACCGGCCCGTCTGGCACCAACAACCATGCCACGCTCAAAATTGCTTAAATCACCTTTCTTTGCCATTCTGACATTCAGTTTGGAGTTCAGGAGATTGTCTTGACCAGGACCACACCCCTAAATGCATTGAAGCAACTGCCATGTGATTGGTTGATTAGATAATTGCATTAATGAGAAATTGAACAGGTGTTCCTAATAATCCTTTAGGTGAGTGTATAAAAGATCACAGAACATCAATCAAGCAATCAATCAACATTTATTTATATCGCACATTTTCATACAAAAAAATGTAGCTCAAAGTGTTTTACAAAATGAATAGAAAAATAAAAGACACAATAAAAAATAAACATAAGTCAACATTAATTAACATAGGATAAGTAAGGTCCGATGGCCAGTGTGGACAGAAAAAACAAAAAAAAAAAAACTCCAAAAGCTGGAGAAAAAAAATAAAATAAAATCTGTAGGGGATTAGCAAAGCATAGGTTTTGCTTTAGTTTTTTTTTTTTTCTCTTCACTCAATTAGACAAATATTCATAGAACATTCATTTGCTTTTTAAATACATTGAGGGAGTCAGCAATACACATGGAGGTGGGTAGCCCGTTCCACCAACAGGGAAAAGAGTCTGGATTGAGACTTGATACCACACAGAGGTGGCATCACCAGATGCCATTCACTAGCAGACCTGAGTAGGTTAGAAGGAGCATAACACCTCACCAGTGTCTCCATTTACACAGGTGCTAACTCATTGACTACTCTATATACAAGCATCAGGGATTTAAACTTAATGTGTGCTGCTACAGGGAGCCAATGTCGTGACATGTGCCTGTCTCGGCCGGTTAACTACAAGACAGGTCGCTTCATTCTGGATTATCTGCAATCGGCTTGATAGCACATGTGGGTACTCCTGTCAGAAGCAAGTTTCAGAAGTCCAGATGTGACTAGATCAAATCCTGAGCCAGAATTTGTGCAGCATACTCTGTCAGATAGGGTCTGATATTGCGGATGATGTACAGCATGGACCTGCATGAACGAGAAACAGTAGAAATGTAGTCAGAAAAAGATAGCTGCTCATCAGTCACCACCCCAAGTTACATACAGACTTAGCAGGTGTTAGCAACTTTGACCCAAGGTGTACAGAGATGGGGAGCTGAACAGACTGGCTGGCCATGAGCACAAGAAGCTTGCTTTTTGGCAAGTTGAACTGTAGATAATGGTCCTTCATCCAGGTTGAGAGACTGTAGCTGATATCGTATTATCCTCCAGAGGGAACAACAGGTACACTGGTGTATCGTTGGCATAGCACTGATAAGAAAAGCCATGGAATTGGATATTAGAACCTAACTAGGTGGTGTACAGAGAGAAAAATAGAGGAACCAGCACCTATCCATAGGGTAAACCTGTGCATGTCTGGTGTGCCTTTGACAACTCTCCTTGCCAGGACCTGCCCAAGATGTAGGACACAAACCATCTGAGAGCATTTCTAGTGATGCCAGTGTAAGATAGTGTGCCAAGAAGGATGTCGTGGTTGACTTTGTCAAAGGCAGAAGAGAGATATATAGGGTGGTCCAGATCTAATTATCCAGTTTTCATTACTCTATAACTTATTAAGTTTATTACATAGAAAGTCTTTTTTTTTATATATTATATTTTTATTAATTTTAATGCAATCCATACAAATTAATCAAGTTTTTACAAAAAGAAAAACTGAGTTAAGGACAAATCGATCCCCACCCCTGAGAGAGAGAGCAAGGCAAATGGCGTGAAATTTAAGGCTTGTAAACATACCTAAATTAATAAATTCTCTGTGCTTTATGAGCTTATTTTAAAATATTACTGATTAGATCCTGCCATGTTTTGAAAAAAGTCTGTACGGATCCTCTAACTTAGTATTTGATTTTTTCCAATTTCCAATAGTATAACACATCGGTTTCCCACTGACTTAAAAGAGGAGAGTTTGGGTTCTTCCAGTTTATCAGAATAAGTCTGCATGCCAAAAGTGTAGTGAATGCAATCACAATTTGTTTGTCTTTCTCCACTTTAAACCCATCTGGAAGAACCCCAAACACAGCTGTTAATGGGTTAGGAGGGATTGTGAGACCAAGGCTGTCTGAAAGGTAATTAAAAATTTTGGTCCAGAATAATGTTAATTTGGTGCAGGCCCAGAACATGTGACCCAGTGAGGCTGGAACTAGTTTGCAGCGTTCGCAAGTTGGATCATGCCCTAGAATCATTTTGGAGAGTTTTAGACGAGACAGATGTGCTCGATATATAATTTTGAGTTGTATAATTGTATGCTTTGTGCATATGGAGCTCGAATTAATTCTCTGCATTGCTACTTTCCACTCCTTTTCTGATATATTAATTGAGAGATCTTTTTCCCAGTGTCCTCTTGGATCTTTAAAAGGAAGAGATTGTAAAATGATTTCATATATTGTAGAGATGGTGTCTAAGTCCTTGAGATTGAGCAATATTTTTTCCAGCATGGATGAGGGTGCAAGATGAGGAAAATCGGGAAGGTTCTGTTTAACAAAGTTCCTGATTTGAAGATAGTGAAAGAAATGTGTAGCTGGAATGTTAAATTTGGAATGTAATTGTTCATAGGATGCAAATACATTGTTTATATAAAGATCTCTAAGCAAGTTAATTCCAATTTTTTTCCAGATATTAAAAACTGCATATGTTTGCAAAGGTTGAAAGAGGTGGTTCCCTTGCAGAGATGCTACAGATGGAAGCTTCTCTGTCTTAAAATGCTTTCTACATTGGTTCCATATTCTAAGTGAGTGAAGCACAATTGGGTTATTAGTATATTGCCGATAACGTGTGTTTATTGGAGCACAGAGCAGGGAATACAAAGAAGTACTGCAGGATTTTACTTCCATTGCGGACCATTGCGCCTTAGGATGAATATTCATCTTAACAGTGTTAATTCTTCCAGCTAGTGTGACATGCAAGTCTTGCTTAATTTTTTCCATGCAGACGGCGAAAATTTGTTGATAAAGAGCTTTATGTTTACTTGTAATGTTTACCCCTAGGTATTTAAACTGTTCTGCAATGATAAAAGGTAGGGTATCTAATCTAATATTATATGCTTGAGAATTCACTGGAAAGAGTACACTTTTATTCAGATTAATTCTGAGACCAGAGATCTTTTGAAATTCTGTGAGTTCTGTTAAGACTGCAGGCACAGAATTTTCTGGGTCTGATATATAAAGTACCATATCATCTGCATATAATGCAAATTTTCTGTTCCAGTCCTTCTCTGATAATCCCCTTTATCTGATCAGTATTTTGACAATGTATTGCCAGTGGTTCAATGGCAATTGCAAACAGTAGCGGTGACAAGTGGCATCCTAGTCTAGTACCACGTTCTAGTTTAAAATAGTCTGAGCAAGTGTTGTTGATACAAACTGAAGCTTCTGGGTTAGTATACAGTAATTTGATCCATGCACAAATGTTCGGGCCAAGCCCAAACTTCTCCAATGTAGTAAAAAGGTATTTCCATTCAATCATGTCAAATGCTTTTTCTGTATCCAATAATAATAATATTTCTGGGGTGTTTGATTTAGTTGGTGAGTATATTACATTAAACAGGCGTTGAAGATTTGAAGATAAGTGTCGGCCCCTAATAAATCCAGTTTGATCTTGTGATATTACTGAGGGGAACACTTTCTCCATCCTTCTAGCTATGATTTTAGAGAGTATTTTAACGTCGTTATTCAGAAGTGAAATTAGTCTGTATGATGCACATTGTAATAAGTCCTTATTTTGTTTTGGAAAAACGGTGATTAGTGTTTGGCGAAAAGTTTGAGGAGGAGTTTGGTTATCTCTGGCTTCTATAAATGTTGCTAATAAGAGGGGAGCTAGCTGAGAGGAGAATTTCTTGTAAAATTCTGCAGGGTAGCCATCAGGGCCTGCTGCTTTCCCGCCTTGGAGTGACTTTATAGCATCTAGTAATTCTGATAACGCCAGACATTTATCAAGTTCCTCCGCACTAAAAGTGTCTATTTGTGGTATTTGTAATGTATCCAGAAATGCATTAGATTGTGTATTGTCTTCTTTAAACTCAGTAGTATATAGGGATTTATAGTAGTCTCTGAAAGTGTGCATTATATTTTTGTGGTCAATGATTTTATCTCCGTTCGCGTTGGTGATTACTGAGATTGTGTTGCGCACTTCTTGCTTGTGAATTTGTTGAGCTAAAAGCTTATTAGCTTTCTCTCCATGTTCATAGTAATGATGTCTGGATTTATAAAATAGTTGTTCAGTTTCTTTAGTTGTCAGGAGGTTTAGTTCTGAATGCAGAGCCTGCCTTTTCCTATGTAGAGTCTCGCTTGGTAGTCTGACATGTTCTTCATCTATTCTAGTAATTTTGCTTTTTATCTCTGCTACTTTCTTGGTTTCCAATTTATTTCTGTGGGAAAGATATGAGATAATCTGTCCTCTTAAGAAGGCCTTAAAGAGTTTCCCAGTGTATACCTGCAGAGATATCTGAGGATGTATTTGTCTCTAGAAAGAAT